>JAHKKF010526714.1:2989-36908 GCA_019740295.1 Labeo calbasu
TTATTTGTGAATTGTTGTTCTGGAAGTGGAGTTTTCCTTTAATGGTAAATCTTGAAATAATGAAAATCTGACTGTGTTTAAATGCTATAATCAGGTCCCCCGTGCATCTACCAACCCAGAAAACGTGAAAAAGGACAACCCAGTAACTTTGTTTTGGTAAGCCTTATGTAAGCATGTAAAAGTGCGTCAGATTTCGCTCCCCCCATGACGTAGACAGGGGATCTTTTTATAATATTACCACCCCTTAATCTGGACATTTCCACCCACTGCACTGTCATTTTGTTTTCACAACTGTACCAGTTCTAATGTCATGGCAAAAGTTCGAGCAAATCATGCTAACTGTTCTGTCTTTGGCCGCACAGACGAGCATAGAACACAATTTAGAGTCCCAGCCTCAGAGGAGACAAGAGAGCAGTGGATTTATTGATTTATTTCCTGTATATTACACTGCTGCCACATAGATCTAATATAAACATGCAATTTCTTTCCCAGCTGTTTACCTTCACAGACATAACTGACTGTTTTTGTAACTCATTTGTGTTTTTAACATAAACTTGTGTGTGTTTGGCAGTTTAAGTGCAATGAGACATGAAAGAGAACTAATTCATTTAAGACTCACATGCTGTGTGACAGCCACTTTCTGTGTGCGTGCTTCGGATGTGTGCGCTTAGAAAACCCTATATCAGAAGTTAATATGGTTTAAAACGCATGATTTCAGCACAACAGACATGATAATCAAAACCAAACAGATGTTTTTTTTGGCAGAGTATCTGAGCTACAAGCTCAGGGGGGCATGGAGCAGCAGTTCATTTGCATTTAAAGAGACATGCACAAAAACTGCATGTTTCTGCTTCCACTCAAATTGAGCATTTTCAAAATGATATAAATGATTTGTGGGGTATTTTGAGCTGAAACTTCACAGATACATTCTGGGGACACCTGAGACTTGTAAAAAGGGGCATAATATGTCTCCTGGCTCACACTAGAAACAGAAAACAAAACACTGGCTCCGCCCCTGTATGTCATCTTATATTTCATATAGTTGACTGTTGACAAATATGATGCAGGGCAACAACTCCACAAATGCAGTTATGCCCTAAAATTCAAGATATTGGTGCAAAAAATGCCCCCTGTATGTGTTTTGTCTCATATTTATATATATCACATGATATCACACTGGCAGCAAGAGCAATACGACACGAGTGCTGATTTTGCCTCGATCTATCACAAGCGTAAATATGATTTTATACAACAGTTCAGTAAATAGGAAGTTGATATTTTGTTATATTTTAAACACAATATTATGTGTTTTTGCTCAGTTTTGCAGAGATCATATTACCTTTGAAGCCATAGCAGAATTGTCGCGCATTTCCGAGCAACACAGCGGTGTTTAGTTTCTGAATGAATCCCCATTTTGAAAGAATCGTGTGAATCAATGATTCAGAGGCCCATTCATAAAGTGAGCCATTTACTTAATTTGTGAATGAATCAGTCGTTTGAATGAATTGAATGAATGAATGACTGACTCGTAAGGACATTTACCATCACCTGCTGGAAGATTTAGTTTCTTATTTAGAGTATAATTTTATTAAAATAAATAAATAGTGAGAGTGAGTTTTTACTCACTCTCATACTGTTTCAAACCTTTCTTTTGTGGAACATAAAAGAAGGTATTTTAAAGACTGTTGGTGACAAAGCTGTTTTGGTTGTCACTGACTTTCATCATATGAATGAAAAATTCTGTTCATAAAGAGATGTTTCTCAAATTATCTTCTTTTATTTTCCACAGTTTACGTTAGGCCAGTGAAGCCTAAATGTTTATGTGTAATAAATTCTATGTTGAATCAAATAAAATATTTCTTTCTAAAGCTACAATTTGTAATGTCTACTTCATATTTTCTCATTTAACAAAAAATTGTTTTAAATAATCTCTTGTGGGTATTTTCACAGTCAAATTTATTTTGCAATTATTTAGATTAAATAATCGAAACATCATGTAATTAATTAGATTAAAAAAATGTAATTGACTGAAAGCCCTAATATTTAACCTTTTTGCTAAATTGCAACTCATGCAAACTTCAGTAAAAATTTTATTTTAATTTTATAATTTTGGATTACCATAAATGCTTGTCCGTACATTTGGCTCTAAACTTGAACCATATTTCAAACACAATAAAAGAATGACATATAGCATTAACATATAAATATGTACTTAAATCCTATTTAAATGAGTCATTAAAGCACTCTTTAGCTAACTGCATTTAATATAAACTTAAACTATAATACATTTTCATTTAACTAAAATAACATACAATTAAGTGTCTGAGAACGTCATATTCTGTTCACACTTAAGTATATTCTTCTAAAGTGTATTATTTTCGAAATAAGTACTCTTTTTAAGAGTATGCTTATTCTTTTTCACAAAATTGTAGGGTAACTTTATTTTGAGACTTTACTATGAGGTTTATTTTAAATATTAATAACCAAGATAGATAGATAGATGGATAAAATATGAGTTTTATTCTCAGCCGCTATTCAGCACACGCAGTTCTTGGCCAATGATGTCAATCATAGAGGCGATGGCCCCTCCCATCACACAGAAGCCGAGCGCGCGGCCGTCAATGGCACTGAGTAGTGCACGTCACCTGTCTCTAACATGTAGCTAGAAACGCTAACACGGCTCGGAATTCAACTCAGATGACCAACAGTCAGGTCGCACTTATTTTTTCGTTGAGCCGAAGTGAAACAGCATGTCAAAGATGTTTGTTACAGCTCGTAATCCCAGACGAGAGCCGTTGAGGGCAGACCTGACCGTGTGAATTTAACCGCATTAGCTAGGCAGCTAGCTGAGCTTACCTTTAGCTGCGCTAGTCGAAACGAGCTAATATCACCAACGGTCCAAATATTTAGATGTTTAGCGAGTGGGTTCTCGTCAGAAAGGCACATTTGACGGCCGCCTGGAACGTGGCGTCTACTGGAAGGGAAATTTCGTCTTAAGAAATGTAAGTTACACCACATTTGTCAGACTAACTAGCAGGCTAGCGTTATGTACCGGGCTGAACGTGTTTTGTAACTGCTGCACTCAGGGCCAGTACCGCTAGCCTGTACTACTGCCTGCTCTAGGAAACAGACCTGTTAATAGATGTATCTCCAAACCTAACGAGCTACCAGTCTGTGTAGCATTTTGACTATAATAGGTGTTGAATTTGAACGTTATGATGTGCCTTTAATGACTCTGAGCTTAATTGGTTTTGACACCAATCACATTAATTCCTGCAGTAAACACTCTTTCCAAAGACAACAACACTCCTAGCATTTAATTACTCATGAGTAATATTGGTTGTTTTTCTTTTTATAAAATGTAAATACAGACCTGTAAATCAATTTACCTCCAATCAGTGCATAAAACAAGCTCATGTTAGCTGGTTATCAATGTCAGAAATTAACTTTTTACTTTGATAAAGCATTTATCCTAAACATATACATAATGTCGGGTCAGATATTTAGTTATTATAAATTGAATGAATGTTCACTCCTAAAATATGAGATATATTATTAGATATTACATGCAAAATGTGCATTTTGTTGTTGTTGTTATTATTAATAGCCACTGAAGCTTTGGATTCTTAATTACATTTTTGTTGCAGTTATGATTTTTGCTTCGAACCCTGGTTCATTTCTGACCCTGGTGGTTATAAGTGCGATTAAAATTAGCTGATGGAAACTTCATGGCACAAATAATAATAAAAAAAATGAATCCCTTCTGTTACTATGATGACTAAGTAGGCATCTAGAGGTGATTGTTATAATAAATAGAGATCAACAACATTTGCCAGGTCAGCCTTTTTAGTTGAAGCAGGATTTAGAAATTGTGGTACTTTAAAATGTCTAAATTATTTGGACAAAAATGTGCATTTTGAGCATTAGGTAGTTGTAATTTACTTAATACTTAATTTACTTAATCTGTTATTAAGAAATAACAGATAAAAATGAATAAGACTTTCACATTACTACTGTGCTGTGTTTGTAGCAGTGGATTTCACTTATGGCGAAGGGTTAATTTAAACTTTATCACACAGCTCTCTATATCCAACTTTACTCACATACATACACTACCAGTCAAAAGTTTTTGAACAGTAAGATATTTAATGTTTTCTAAAGAATCCTCTTCTGTTCATTAAGCATGCATTTATTTGGTCCAAAATACAGCAAAAGCAGTGAAATATGTTTACTATTTAAAATAACTGTTTTCTATTTAAATAAATATATATTAAAATGTTTTTTTTTCCTGTGATCAAAGCTGTTTTCATCATTACTTCAGTCTTCACTGTCACATGATCCTTAAGAAATCATTCTAAAATGCAGATTTGCTGTTTAAAAACAGCATTTTTATTATTATTGTTATTATCAATTTTTAAAACTGTTGAGTTTTTTTTCAGGATTCTTTGATGAATAGAAAGATCCAAAGATCAGCATTTATCTGAATTAAAAAACTTTTGTAATGTTATACACTCTACCATTCAAAAGCTTGGGGTCAGTATTTTTTTTTTTTATAGAAATTAATACTTTTATTTAGCAAGGATGCTTTAAATTGATCATTTATAATGTTACAAAATATTTCTATTTCAGATAAATGCTCTTCTTCTGAACTTTATATTCAAAGAAACCTGAAAAAATTCTACTTGGGTATTTTCAACATAATGATAATAATAATAAATATTTTTTAATTTGCTAAAAAATCAGTTTTGTAATCTCAGGAATAAATTACATTTTAAAATATATGTGAATAGAAAACAGTTATTTTAAATAGTAAAAATATGTATCATGCTGTTGCCTGTACTTTGCATCAAATAAATGGAGGTTTGGTGAGCGGAAAAAACTCTTACCATTCAAAAACATTTGACTAGTAGTGTAAATTTTACACACATAAGGCAATGTATACTAAATGGCAAATCTCAAGTGCTTGATTGTTTATATTGTAACAAGATGTAACAAAATGTAAACGTAATTTTCACACAGCTCTCTATATAAAGTTGGCTATGTAAGTGATGATACAACTGAAATAGAATGAATTTAGATTACCAAAGGGTTGATCGCATATATTTAAGCAAGTAATAGTAGTAGGGTTGGGCCAATAGACAATGCCATCGTCCATCGCTGATGGCAGATAGACATCATGAAGTTGAGACGGCATCGTGATTCCAACCCCCCTGTAACCCGCCGCATCCCAACAACGTGTTCATAAAGAAAATGACATATACTATGGAACTCCTAAATGGAATGAGACGAGATGGGAATAAAATATATATTTCTGTACTTTCTCTCGCAGTTATGTTGTTGGGTAAATACACTATCAGTTGCAGGCATCTGGGAGCTTCTATTTACATGTGGGGCATTAAAACTGCTTTAAAATGCACGATTGCTTTTTACTTTCACTTTCCAGATTCGTGATCAAACGTGCTCTGTGTTAACTAGAGCGTCAGTTAGTTATTACCACACGTTTTACAAGATTAGATGCTTGTCAGTGGTGCTCAGGATGTGCAAACCATTTGCCATCATCCTCATCATCTCTTCTCTGTTTATGTAGTAAGTGAAATTTAATGTAGGCTACTATAATGTAACAGACGATCTTTAGTGGCTAACCATTCTTTATTACCTAGCGTTATTTGTTATGCCTTTCTGAATACAGGTTGACGCTTGTGCACCAAACATCCAACCCTCCGACGGTGTCGTCGTCCATCACGATGTTTCACTGTAGACATCGTCCGATGCCAATTTGGTAGACACCGCCCAACCCTAAATAGTAGTTTATTTAAGTGTTTGCATTTGCTTTTCGAAATGCATTTAAATAAAAATAGAGACATTTGTTATTTAGAAAATATACGAGTAGTGTTGGTAACTGTGAAGTCTTAGATTGATTTGTTTGGGCCTGAATGTTAGTAAGCAAGTGCTGACTTGTGAAAAACAGTCAGAAACTACTGTACATGGACTTCCAGAGATTGATACATTAACATCAGTGACAGCATGATGATAAAGTTTCTCCTCGGGGGAAGTTAAAAGACTATCTGTCAGTCAGAGGATCACTGGATGAGAGTCTGTTAGAGTTGAAAAATGCTGCACTTTTGCCAACTTTGGCAAAAACTGAAAGCTGATATAAATTCATCTGGTGGTTTGGGAGAAAGACTGTATACATTGGCAAAAAAGGGAGTATAACCTGTCTGCAAAATAATAGGAAAAGCTAAATAGGTCAACAGGCTACAGCACCAACAATAGCTTAATAATAAGAGGTTGTATTAATTACTTTTTTAGTTACTGTTTTTTTCCATTTCATGTCTCCCCAATAGTTGTAGGCTGCACCTGGAAAACAAATCTAACAGTGTAGTTTGATTTTAAGGGATGGATCTCAGAGATAAAGATAAATTAGCTTCTTTAGATTTATTAAATTAGTCTAGTATTTAAATATTGCCAATGTTTTATTTGGCTTCAAGTATGGTAAAGATGTGCAGCACCTGGTTAATATCTTAAAAATTGCAATACTGTCAAGCTTCTAACCAGAGCTGCAGTCATCAAGAATACACAGACTCAAAATAGAAACCAGCAGACACATTTTCTGGGGGGATTTTGAATTCATTGTCTTGCTTAATTTTATCCGTTTGAGAGAAAAAATATAAGTGGGATTTAATTTTCAGTTCTAGTCAGTCGTCTTTTCACGTAACTGTAGTAGAATAAAACTTCCGCTGATGAGTGCCACTCCATGTTTGTCAAAGTAAAATTCCTTTCATGTTTGCCCAAGCAGTAAAGTTTGTTTTTCACTAGGATTTTGGACTTTTGCCTGCCGTGTACTGATGGTTTCTTCAAAAAGGCTTTTAGGGTAGGTCTTTGTGTTCCACGTTAGTTAATAGGCTATGCAGCTTGCCACCCATGTATCACGCAAAGGTCTTCTCTTGCCTCATTCCCTAATAGCACCTTACACAGACATTGGCAAGGGCACAGATGATGTGAGGACCTAAAATAACCTGGAAAGTTTATAGAGTGCTTGGCCACTGATAATAGGGATGGTTTATGAGCGGTTTGCTGGTCATTGGGAGGCTTTAGCTGGTCTGCTTTTTTTCTAGTAATGGGTATGAACATAACTACCGCTAAGATAATGTTTCCTTCGTGATTCTATATTGAAAGCAAATAGATGTTTATGTAGCAAAAAATGAACATTCAGGATTTTTTTTTTAATAGGAATGAGTGTCTTCATTTCGTCATAGAAATCAATGAATGACTGTGGTAACCAGGATATGTTTCCCCCCACCCTAAAGCCACATCCCCAGAATGTGATGAAATTCAGTCGCATCTACTGACATGTGAGCACTCCATCATAAAACTTGAGAACTCAACTTTTATAGGTGATTAAAACAACAGATATAATGTTGCTAAGCTTTGATTGTGGTTTACCTTGTACCATTGTTTGCTGGATCCATCTGTCTTGAAAGCCTTTGCTCAGTAGCTAATCAAGTACTGCATGCGTCTCATGAGTGGATTAACAAATTGAGTTAGCTTGTTAACCCCACTATCTTGAATCCCTCTCAACCTTTAGGAGACCTGCTGATGTTTGCAAACTCTTTGATTAATGATAGTAAGATTACATTAAAAGTCATGTTGTACTTCTTGGATCCATGTCTAACTTGACCTTGTACCAAAAAGCCAAATTGATTTACTGTTTTGATTCCAATGCACGCTGGCTGATCTCACTTCTGCCCTACAGGTTTATTTAAAAGGTCTCTGTAGAAATATTGCAGTCCTGTAGGCTTGAGAGATGGGACCTGGCTGGGTAATAAATGTAGACTGATCTGATGTAACAAAGGCAGTAGGTAACTGAGCCGCCTAATCAATTTTAATTCCTCACCTGAGACTCCTCTATTAAGTGTGGGATCACATTTATAGGTCTGTGAACAAATTTTTGGATATGTTTATTTGTAGTATCAAGTTAGCCTAGAATAGTGTTTTGTAGAAATGCTATATTTGTCAAAATTCTTCTTCTTTTTTTAAAACATGCTTGTTAATATCAAAATCAGTGGAACAACTGAGTGCATTCTCATGGTGCATTGAAAACTCTCTTTGAAATGGTGAGTTAAGGGTATAGTTCACCCAAAAATGAAAGTTACTCCATGATTTACTCACCCTCAAGCCCATCCTAGTTAGGGCCCGAGTACATTGCATCTAATATAGGGTTCAGAAGTGGGTGTGGCAAAATGCTTGGTACTGCCACCTGTACAATTTCAACAAAGTGCCCCTTGAGCTATGTTTCAGATACATGTACGAAATTTTGTAGACACACGTAACAAACCAATACCTACAAAAAAAGTACCCTGGTACGAAGTCCGAAACCCAACAGGAAGTCTCTTTCTTGGCAACTTTTGTGCCGTTTTTGCCATTTTAATGCCTTGTATTTAAACAAACTCCTCCTAGAGATTTGGTCAGATCAACACCAAATTTGGTCAGAGCAATCTAAAGCCCTTTGTGACATTAAATTGTAAAGATCTAGAGTTTTTGTTAAAGTTCAGTGTTTCGCCATGAGAAATTTGTTGTTGTAACTCAGCCATACAATGTCCGATTTGCCTCAAACTTCACACGTTCGCTAAGAGTCCTGTCCTGAACACATCTAAAGGCTAATATGCTGTTATAATCATAGCACCACCTGCTGGCAACAGGAAATGGCTTATTTTACATTAACGTAAACATTCAATGTTCAATTTGCACCAGACTTAACGTTTAGTAAGAGTTCTGGCTTGAAGACATCTAAAGGCCAATATTCAGTTATAATCATAGGGCCATTTGTTGGAGACAGGATATCTCCTGTTTTACACTAGCTCAAACATACCATGTTCAATCTGCGTCAAACTTAATATGTTTGATAGAAGTCCTGACTTGAAGACATCTACATGCCAATATTCATATTGAATATGCATATTGCTCACTGTTCGCTGTTCTCCTAAAGCCACCGGATGGCGGTGAGCCCTGGTGCGAGGGCCCTTTAAAACGCTGCTTGCAGCTTTAATTTTATATTATAGTTTTTAAACCGTAATCGCTAGCTTCCGCTAACTGTCGTACGCACGTTCAAGAGAGAGTGGCGTTCCAGCAGATGACATATGATGTAAGCGTGACGTAAGTTTAGGTGAGAATATGCTGGTCTTGCAGGAACCAAGTTTTGTTTACAGGAGCAAAGGAAAACCAGTCTCCTCTTGGCTTATATCGAAATCCTCCAACATTTTTCTTTACAAATACTCTTTTTATGCTTCTAATTTGTGACCGGTGTTTTGTTTTGCTCTCTCCTCTGTGCTTTTGTGTTTGTCACTTCTAACTGTAGCTTATGCTAGGCCTACGTCATCCGATGGAACGTCACTCTCTCTTGAACGTGCGTACGACAGTTAATGGAAGAGATTATAGTTTATAAAATTTTAAATATGGATATTTATCTTAGACAAATGCATCGAGTTTCTTCAGGAGGCCTTTATTAACCCACCGGAGCCATGTGGAGTACTTTTTCTGATGAATATTGGCACTTTTTTTGGTCTTCAAAGTCTCCACCGTTCACTGCCATTATAAAGCTGGGAAGAGCCAGGACATTTTTTTAATATAAAAAAAAAAATTGGGGAATTTTCATTTTTGGGTAAACTATCACTTTAAGGCCTGTTCACCAAAAAAAACAAACAAGTACTATAAAGATAAGTGCAGTGATAACTATATTAACAGCCACACCAACATACAGTAATGTTCTGTTTATTATAATCGTGTGGCGCAGTTGTGTTGTCTGCCACTTTAAATGCTCAAGCTTTTTAAAGTTGAGTGGATTCTGATTGGCTGTTATTGTTCATATGCTGGAAAAATTGCTCTGAAAGTGATTCCAACTATATCATTCCTCCGTGACGTTATCGTCACAGATATGAAGTGCACTTCCCGATTCTCATGGAATTAGAACGGTTATTTATAGTGCTCATCCTTGATGTGAATGAGTGTTTCGGGTAGCAGAGGAGTGCCTTTACTTTTATAGACAACTGACAGAAGCTTTGACCTTTACAGTTTCTGTGTGGTTGACAATATTTTTTACATTTGGACATCTTAAGTGGGAAAAAAAGATTTTGAAAGACAAGTCTTAAGATGGTCCTGCATGTACCATAACATTCTTTACTTCTGTCCACAGAATTAAGGATACCCGAGTACATGAAATGGTCTGTTCTTCTCTGTTGTTATTAGGTAATAGATTTTGTCATTGCTTGGAGGCACTGGTCTTGTCAGGATCTTAAAATACATCCAAAATACAGTTTTGCTCAGCTGTGAATCAGCGGTAATGATGCAGCTGCTGTTGTATTGATGTAATAAGTTTGTTTGTCCTTAGGGCTCCATAAACAAGACAACACAAGGCCAGTTCAGCAGTTTAAAACTCACAGGCCGTTTAGGGGCTGTGACATTTGATACACCGGTCTTTAAAATTTCACATGCAAGGCGCACATGGTGTGCATGGAGCTGTGCGATGCATATGTTCACGTTACTGTAATGCTCTCATGATGTTCTTTGTCTCCAAGCTGCACTTTGCCAGCTGCTCCTGGTTTCAGTTCAATGAATGAAATTCACTGTTAGTTTTGTTTGTCAGGTATCTCGCTGTACTTGCAATTCCAAGGGACTGGTCGCAGGAAAGATGCACTGAAGTGCCCTGTTGAAGCTCTCTGTTACCATAGAAACCACTCTTAGCTGCCACTCCAGGCGCTGTAGGCATGGAAACGGAACATATGACAGTGGTCCAATGGTTACATCATTGCAGTGCCATAGATCTCAGGAGTGTGTTGAACTGCTCTCTTCACTTCATTGGAATGTGGAAATCTTGTATGAGCAACCTGTCGTCTGGATGTGTAACTCTTGAATGCAGGCCAACGTTAGGTCAGGTAAGGATCATTTTTATGGTCTCAAACTGACTCACCATGTTAGCGAACTGAGCTGCTAATGTGGGATATTAATAGAATTCCTGGACTGTTGTCAGGCTTTAGATTCATTCCTGTTTGATAAGGGGTGGTTGTTATGAAAATGCACTCTTGTCTGGGTGACGGCCTGAACTGCCTGGTCAGTGCTGACCTTTTAAAATTCATCGGCCACAATGCCTTTTTACCGTTTGTAATGAAGATATCATGATTCATGATGATGAGGGACGTGGGTGATGGTGGATGAAAGTCACCGTTGGGCGCAGGTGGTCTGAAATGGAGAGTCGATGAGGACCAGGCTGCTTTTCCTTTTGTTGGGTCCCAACATTGAAACACTCTTCAAAGGTCTAGCCCACTTCCTGTCTCTACAGGATGCGTTTTATTTGTTTGTTTTAGTGCTTTGGCACAGTGTGCCCTCTGGTTCCATGCACATTCATAGGCAATGAGTTATTATCATCTGGGCTTTTTTCATTTACTGTGATGCTAAACAGAGCGCATGATCAAAGCATGGCTAATCTGGAGTCAAGGCACAGGTGCTGGAAGCTGCTTCCAATGAAACACTGTCGTTTATATAAGAGTGCTCAAGAAAGTATATTATGTAGTTATAATGTACTTTTATATGGGTTAATCCATCTCAAGTGGTCCAATAGAAGTTACTTGACCATTTCTAATTTTCCTGTTTTGTGAGTGATTACTTTTATGTATTGGTATTGCAAAACTACCAGTTTAGTTTTATTTCACTTGGTTTAACCATAACTGCTGTCTTTTTCAAGGCCCACAACAAATTTGATTATACAGGAATGTCCAAAAACCTCAATATCTAAAATCCATGGAACAAAAACGTATCTTTAGACAACATTTTGCATGTTGTTGTATGTACTTTAGTTCACTTTCAGAATAAAAAAATCCTGATAATTTAATCCAAGATGTTCATGTCTTTTTTATTCTCCAGTGGAAAAGAAATTAAGGCTTTTGAGGAAAACATTCCTGGATTTTCTCCATACGGTGGATTTCAATGGGGATCAGCGTGTTGAAGGTCCAAATTGCAGTTTCAGTGCAGCTTCAAAAGGCTCTACACAATCCCTGCCAAGGAATAAGGGTCTTATCTAGCAAAAGATCTGTCTTTTTATTTAAAAAATACAAATGTATGTACTTTTTAACCACAAATGCTTGTCTTGCACTAGCTCTGCAATGCGTGTCTACGATTTAATGCGTTATGCAGTCACATTAAAAAAGTCACGTGTGGTTAAGTTATTTGTCCCACATCGTTGTTTTACCCATTTTTGTAAAGGGCGTGTGACTTTCTTTGCGTGTTCGCCTTTGTAAACACTTGGTCATTACACATGACCTTTCTAACATGACTATGTAATGTGTGAGGTCTAACTGGTGCAAGCGACTATTTGGGGTTAAAAAGTATATAAATTTTTATTCTTTTAAGAAAATGACCGATCATTTCGCTAGATAAGACCCTTATTCCTCAGATGGAATTATGTAGAGCCCTTTGATGCTGCATTGAAAATGCAGTTTTGACCTTCAACTCCTTCAGTTGGCTCCCATTGAAGTCCACTATATGAAGAAAAATCCTGAAATGTTTTCCTCAAAAACCTTAATTTCTTTATGACTGAAGAAAGAAAGACATGAACATCTTGGAAGACATGGGGTTGAGTAAATTATCAGGACATTTTTATTCTGGAAGTGAACTGATGCTTTAAGGTTTAAAAAAGGTTGTTTTACAGTGGGAAGGATTCAGGTCTAAGCCCTACTTTTTTTAGGGCGTATAGGTGTATAGTGTATGCGCAGAACACTTGTTTTATTTCAGTAAGGGTGAGAATGTGCCTTTTCAGTTCCCTTCATTTTGGGATGGAATGAGCCGTATATACTTCAGACACATGTGAGCTCTTATGGTGAACGTGGTCCTGGCTTCCCATTGATGAAAACTTGAGAGGTTGAGCCTTAGCTGAAGGCTCAGGATCTGGGTAAATGGATGGGGGTTTGCATGCAATCCTATCTGGGTTTATTTATAGTGAAGTAGGCGTGAGGTGTGGCCAGCTCAGACGCTTAGACATGCTGTTCTGTGACATCATTGCATACCACATGACTGGATTGCAGCTTGCTGAGCAATAGCGGGGTCTCTGGTACAAACCAGGATCGCATATATGTGTCATCCAGATGCTTTTGCTTTTTTTCAGGTCAACTAGACCATGTAATAAAACTCCTGATCGGATCCATAGTTTAACTTCACAAGACTGACAAATAAAGGTGAATGGCAGAATTTGTCATTAAAATGTTCCCAGTGAGACCACAAATTGGCACATAAGCACCTTAAATGTAAAATCAGGAATTTTTTTGTACACATGGACACACTCTCCAACTTTGCTATCACTCAATGGATTTTCCTTGAATCACCAACAGCAGTAGTTATATGAAAGTTTCCCCAGAATATATTTGGCAGAAAACTGTGGGAAGTGTTTTTGTGGTTAGTTAACTTAAGTCTCCTTTGCCACCTGTAGGACTTTTGCAGGTCTTTTTTAATTGTGCCTGGGTTGATGGCAAATTCACTGGTTTTCTGATTTGAAATTTTAAAAATAGTGAATAACATCTGGTACCCGATTAAACTTGTAAACTTGGAATATGTTTTTTCTTTTTCTAAATTTGCTATTCTCTCAGTACAACAGAGAAACCATATAAAAGTTTACTGCTCAGGCCTCCAGTCTGACATTTGAGAGTGGTGGCACCAGTGGGACCAAGTTCTACAGATGGTGCACCAGGAGCAGAATTGGTACAGCCGTGGGGTGGTGTGTGGGAGTATTAAAAATATAATTTAATCCAAAAATAACTGCTGTTTTGCATTAGTAAGTGCAGTTACTAATAATATTACATGTTCATTTCTTGTTTATACAGATTTGACAGTAAAGCACTAAGCTTCAGTTGGGAAGCATACAAAATGTACTTTTATTAATAGCAGTAACGTGCAAAATGTAATTTTTATATAGAATTTTTTTGATTCTACTCTTATTAAATGTACCATTATTCTTCTATAGCATTATGTGGAACTGACCCACAACTTAAGCGATTGTGATTTAGTCACACATTGAAGAAAAGTTGGTGTTTTTCAGGGCACTTTGTGACTTTTCTTACTTCATACAAAAAAAACTATAGAACTCTGAAAAAATATTTTCTTGATCATTTGATATTTTTTATAATGATTTTATAATTTCATAATGTAAAGGAAAAGTAGAAGTGAATGAGTAAGAAGCCAATGAGTGCTCCTCTGCTGCCATTTGTTTACCATAAAGTATATTTTGGTCATCCTATAAAAAAAACATACAAATTGGATCATTTTAGAGCTTTACAGTGCTGGAAATAGTTAAAATTTCTCTTTCAAAATGTTGTACAAATCCTGAAATGAATAATGTAATAACATTCTAGACTATAGCTGTAGTGTCCGAAACCGCTCGCTATCCACTATATAGTGCACTATATCAGGTGTCAGCTATTTTGTAGTGCTGTCCGAATTCTGAATGAATGACTTCATTCTCTACATTGATTCACTACTTTTTACCCACAGTGCATTCTGATTTCGAGTGAAGCACTATTTCCCACAATCCAATGTGGAGAACCGACTAGCTCAAAGAGAGAGTGAGTTTTAATGAGAGATGCCGTTTACATCTTTCTTATTTCTGCATTATTTATATTTAAATATATAACATAGTTTAATATTTTACTAATTTACTGAGGTGGCATCTTTGTTGATTTACAAAAATGATGATAATTTGGTGATTATTTAAAAATGTTAGTTGGTAGCGTATTCATTCTAATGTAAAATTAACGGTCATCTGAGGGCGCTCTGACCGTTTGCATCTTCTGAGTGCAAAACGCTGCACGGGAGAATTTCAAGATACTACAAACATTAAATACATATGCAAACATATACACATATTTTTGTTAATATTTTAATAGTGTTAAAGGATTATAACATATAAGCATTGCAAAACAAATAATATATGCGGGGGTATGTATAATTACAATATAAAGTCATTTTAAGTTTTATTGCTATTAATAGTATTTTCTAAAATAAGGTACATGTAATATACAAGCATATGTGATTAGATGTTTTTGCAAGTCTCGCGCAATGTATACGTCATCGTCCGAATTCGTTCACTTCATTTCGTTCACTCCTTCTGATATAGTCTACTTAACTGCCATACACTATACAGGGATTAGTGAATGAGTGAACGAGTGAACAATTTCGGACACAGCTTATTTCTGCCACAACACCATGATTACAGTTAGAGTTGCTACTGGTTTTCTGTCAGCGCTGTTTATAACAGAATTCTGGCCATGATTTGAATGATTCCCACTAGGTCTCACAGTAGCCTTATCCATTCTGCGGCGAATTCAAGAGCTTCTCACTGGATCTTGCAGTACCGTACAGAAACAGTGTCGTGAAATCAACTGTGCTGAGACGAATTGCTTTGTGGTCCGAGATGATACATTTTGTTACACTTTTGTTTTGTTTGCCAATTGATGTTTCTCATATGCAACAGAAATGGCAGTGCTTATCAGTGCTTATCAGTTGAACAATGCAGTGGTCGCACCAGTATGACTGCATTCTGGAGCTCTGCTACTGTAAACCTGCACTTTTTCAGTTTTTGGTCTGTCAAGGTCCAGGTATACATTTTCCATGTTCCACTCTGTCATATGCTCATGTCTGCACAGCTTTCAACATATATTCAACCGAGTGCAAACGGACGAGTTTGACATTACCGCCAGAGGGACACTCTTCTGTATCTCAACATTCATCTTGCGTGGATCATCGCGAAACAGACACCTGAAGTATACTTTAGGCTTCAGGGGTCAGCAACCTTTCCAACATAAAGTTCCTTTTTTTTCTTATTTTGTTAATCTCTGCGTAACCCCTATGACATTTCTTAAATGGTTAACTTAATCTTGAAATTTAACTTCACTTACTCCAAAGAAAGGTTAATAAAGTTAACAAATCTGAATGTTGTAGTAATTGTTAATCTCTTTTGCCTGATGTTTTGTATTGACACATTAACATTGCAGTCTTTAAAACAAAACATCATCCCTAACTTCGACTGTCATTTTAATTTTAAACATGGAGCTGTTCTGTACAACAGCATCTATTCATGTGTGTTTATAATATTCTTACTGGGGCCAAAGCAGCTTACATCTTCTCTGAAAGTTGTAATCCGTGAGAGCTCACCAGGGTAGCCAGTTTACCATGTATACAAATGGTGTTTTGTGCACATATATACATTTTTACATAACTAAATAAAATATTTTAGCTGTAAGCCCAAAGACTCATTTGAATGTGAGAAGAAATCATGATCGAAAAGACGCATATGTTTTGAGGGTTACTGGCCTGAATCAGTCTTATGGATCAGTGATTAAATTCAACGAACTGAATGAACCCTTGCTTTGAGTTCATGACCTAAATTGAACAAGGAGCTGTTACTGTGTAATGTTTAAAAAGCTTAATGTTTAAAAAGCAAATTTTCACAGTGCAAGTAAGCTATCTGTCCTCATTTCAAATGGACCTCGAATTGTTATACATTCATTTGTGTACTCGTGTAATGTTTGCTGAGACTCAAAGCTGTAACCTGTGGACAAAAAGAGCTGTCGTGTGACTGCTCTGGCAGCGTGGCTGACCTTCTTTCACTGTTGGCTGACTGTGAGCTCAGAGTTCCAGAACTCTGCAAACGCTGTTGGATTAAACCTGTGATACTGAGGTCACCACAGCATGAGTAAATAGGGTCACTTTCACTCTATCCTGTAAATAGATCCTTGGGTGCATCTCTTCCTCACTGAATCAGGCCCGTTTCTTAGCGTGTGTGTGGTTTTGCATGGCTGCATAGGTTGTGAATGGAGCTTCCGTGTATCGGTTACTCTCACCACGGAAACCGAGTGCCTCATCTCAGCAACAGCCAAGCAGAATTCTGTTTTGATTTAAAAAATATGATTAGATTTGTGTGTCCACTGTCTAGTGTGATTCATCTGGCAAGTAGAAATAGTCCAGACAGCTACATGTCACAGCTTGACTTTGAGTCTTAACAGGCAGTTCATCTGAGGAGAGCAAATCCTGTCTTCCTGCTGGGTGAGAAGTTTAATCTCTGCAATCACTTCAGTTGCAGTTACTGATGTGATGAATGAATAAGGTGGTCACAGAAAAATGACAGAACTAGGGACACAGTAGAAACATCCTAATGCTTTACCGTTGTGTGATTTATTTATGCTATTTGTATTGAAGAAAACGTAGGGCTTAGGCAAAATTATGTGTTACCAACTGGATATAATACATTTTAGCATTTCTTTACTTTGAGTAAAATATTCCTGCTCCAATTTTGTTTTTTGTGTTCAAATCGAAAAGTACTATTCAGTAGTATTCAGTAGTTATGGGCATTTCAAAATAGGGCTAGACTATTAATCGAAAAGTAGAACCTAATCGGCATGTCTTTTATATTGGTTTTTTTTTTTATTATATAAATAATCCTGTTACTTTCTTATTAAAAGCATACTACCGCACATGTAGTCGACACTATAGGGACTTGTATGAACGTTGCACTCGCACCTTGCATGTGAGTGGCACGTTGCAATACGCAGAGTCAGGTTAACAGAAATAGAACTTTTATATGCAGCGCTACTCTGTTCCAAAACAGTGAACCAATTAGAAGACCACGGAGGCGGGGCAAGCGTTTTGAGCTTTTGTTTACAGTAGCAGGTTGGAAACTTTTGTATTTGACGGCAACATGGTGTAGTAGGCATTCTGCGCTTCGCTTTTTTAAAAAGCATTCTTGAGTGCTGCGTCTCGCATTTTAGATGCAAATACGTATTCTGTGTGAATGGTCAGTAAAAACCTAGAGTAAATACTTGCGCACATAGAGAGACAGGACAAGATGGCTGAGAGGAAGATCACATGTAACAGTGATCATGAGTCAGGTTTACATCTATAACTATGAGGGCAAAAAAAGTGTAATAATATAACTAAATTTCTAGATATTATCTGAATTGTTTAGCTTCTTTCTGTCAACTGGTTAAAATTTACAACACATCTATTTTTTACTTTAATCATTTAATGAGAAACATTTGTTTTCTTGATACATTTCATTGTTTTATTTTGTATTTAAATGTTAAGCTTTGTAAATAGTGACCAAGGAAAACTGACCATCATACTGAGGATCATAGGCCACGTTCACACCGTCATTTTTTGGGATTGACAACCGTAGTTACTTACAGGTGTGAGTCTCGAAATGTCTCGTTCTGATACAACAAGAGTCTAATCGAGCCGTGAGTTTATCCATCAAATCATCATTCATTTTAAATTTGGGTAGAGAGCGGAGCATTTGAGCCGTGCGCAGAACACAAAACTGACGGGAGGGAGAGGCTCCAGTGGAGACTTGGATATAAAACTTTCAGATGGCATGCAGCTCATTTCTCTGTCACAGTAAGCTACTGAAACCACAAATTAAAGCATGCAGCACACGGTAGACATGCATTTGTGTGCATCATACACTACGCAATTTTCTGTGGAATCTGTCAACACAAATCTGCAGACCGGCTCTGACTTTAAGCAACTAGCGTCAGCTTCTTCAGACTGTAAATCGGCGGAAAATTGGAGCAAAAAACTGGTACTGTACTGTAATATACACGCAGAATATCGGCCGATGTATATCGATATCTGACTTTTTTTTACTCCCTGATATCAGTATCGGCATCGTCCCCCCAAAAACCCATATTGGTCAGGCTCTAACGTTATCCACCTTATAATATGCCTTCAAAACAGTTAAATGCATATGAAATGCTGTACAGTGTCAAATGTACAGTTTAACTGTCAATATACAAAAATATTTTGATTCACCTCAACAATGTAGCATCACTACACTACACTACACACATGCAGCCATGTAATACCTATTTTTCAGTGCCTTACACTTGAATAGCAGTGCAGGATATGCTGCTATAGCAGTAAAGCAGCCCTACACAGGCAATTGGATTATCTAGGCTGCAGTTTGTTGATTTTCAGAAGCTACGCCCACTCTGTGGCTTAAGGGCCAAGAATCTCTTTATGTTTATTTCACTCTAAGTTTGTTGTTAATAGAAATCCATCTTTTGAGCACTAAGACTAAACCTTCCACATTTGTGTTCACTCCAGAGTGGGCGTTTTTGGACTGTATGAGCTGGGTTTTTTCCCCTCGAATTCTAATCTTCATGTCTAAAGCTGCTCTTGGTGTGCTTTTACAGCGTTGATGGAGTGTGAGGGGATGCTTAATGTTAGCTTATGCATTTAAGCTGAAGATCATATATTTGTAGGTTTAATGAAGCTTTTTAATGATGTTTCAGTGTTGTGTTGCAAACCCACTTTCCATGTCTAACTTTTCTTGTCTTCTTACTGTGGTTGTTTCTCTGTCTCTGCAGACGGTGGGCTGAGCCATGGGCGCATTTTTAGATAAGCCCAAAACGGAAAAATACAATGCACACGGGGAAGGGAACGGCCTGCGTTTTGGCCTCAGCAGCATGCAGGGATGGAGGGTGGAGATGGAGGATGCGCACACTGCAGCCGTAGGCCTGCCGCACGGCCTGGACGACTGGTCCTTCTTCGCCGTCTACGACGGGCATGCCGGCTCTCGTGTCGCAAACTACTGCTCCAAACACCTGTTGGAACATATCGTCGCCGCGGGATCGGCGGATGAACTGCGGAAGGCTGGAGCTCCGGCACCTGAGACGCCAGCCATCGAAGCGGTGAAGAGGGGCATCCGCGCCGGCTTCCTGAGGATTGACGAACACATGCGCAGCTTCACAGACCTGCGAAACGGCATGGACCGCAGCGGCTCCACCGCAGTGGCTGTGCTGCTCTCTCCAGAACATCTGTACTTCATTAACTGCGGGGACTCGCGGGCCCTTCTCTGCCGCAACGCGCACGTCTGCTTCTCCACGATGGACCATAAGCCCTGCGACCCACGGGAGAGGGAGCGTATACAGAATGCAGGTGGCTCTGTGATGATCCAGAGGGTTAACGGATCGCTGGCTGTGTCCCGAGCGCTCGGTGACTATGACTACAAGTGTGTAGAGGGCAAGGGCCCCACAGAGCAGCTCGTGTCGCCGGAACCTGAAGTGTTCGAAATCGCTCGGTCAGATGCGGAGGATGAATTCGTGGTGCTGGCGTGTGATGGTATTTGGGATGTGATGAGCAACGAGGAGCTGTGTGCCTTTGTGCGATCGAGGCTGGAGGTGACGGATGACCTGGAGAGAGTGTGCAATGAGGTTGTGGATACCTGTCTACATAAGGTACAGCTCCTTATTCTCACTTCTGTCACGGGTTTTTACGTACTGGAATGAATGTTTTGTCTTCAGATGAGATTATTTCCTTTTTTCTTCTTTCTCTTTCTCCTTTAGGGAAGTCGAGATAATATGAGTATTGTATTAGTCTGTTTGCCAAATGCACCTCAGGTGTCAGAAGAGGCGGTAAAGAGAGATGCTGAGCTGGACAAGTTCCTTGAGTCACGTGTGGAAGGTGAGAAATAGAAGAGCTTGCTGGCCCACAACATGATGCCTAGTTTGTGCATCGTGGGTTTGGTAGCATTCATTCATCTGATGAAATTATTTTAACGTTCTTGAATGCAATAAAACAAATAAACAATTGAATGAAGACACAAATTAAGTAAATGGTGTTCAAAGTTGTTTTGGTTTCTATTATATTGAAAACAGTAGTCAAATAAAAAATAAAGACTACTTAAATTACTAGTGTAATCTTTATATTTAATATCAGAGATGGATGAAGTGTCATTTTAAGAGGATAGTTCACCCAAAAATGAAAATTACCCCATGACTTACTCACCCCCATCCGTCCTAGGTGTATTTGACTTTCTCCTTTCAGATGAATATAATCAGAGTTATATTAAAAAATGTCCTGGCTCTTCCAATTTTTCTAATGACAGTGAATGGGCGTTGAGATTTTGAAGTCCAGTAAAGTGCATCAATCCATCAGAAAAAGTAATTCACATTAGTAATTCACCGTGGGGTAAATAATGACGGAGGCTGTTGGTGTATCGTAAGCTCCGGTGAGAATATGCTAGTCTCGCGAGAGCCAAGTTTTGTTTACCAGTCTCCTGTTGGCCTATATCGAAATCCACAGGCATTTTTCTGTACAGATCCTTGTATTGTACTTCTAATTTGTGATTGTTGGTTTGTTTTGCTCTGTACTTTTGCGCTCACCTCACCAGAGCTTACGCTACGCCTACTTCCTATATCATCGAGCTAGTCGCAGTACCAAAATTTTGATTTCGATACGATACCGGACTAAAATATCTTGATACTACTACTAAACCAGTACTATGACAAAAACAGAACAACAGGAAAGGTTTTATCTTTGTTATTAATAATAAAAACATAGATGCAAGTAACAAACTAAAGGACAAATACATTAAAAAAAAAATAATTTCTTCCCAAATTCAGTTTTATTGTTTCCAAATTCATTTTTTTCCCGATTTTAATTTTTCGAGACTATTTGGTTATATTAAAAAATATTAATCAGAAAGCATCTCTAATTAATTGAAATCATGAAACTTGCATACTTAACCGGAATTAAAAGTTTAACAAAAATTACGTTTTTAAGGCCCTATAAAATGTATCAGATTTTATGAATCTGTTTTGGATTTCTTTTGAATAATTTCATTAAATTTTAATAATCAAAAGCATGTCTAATTATTTTATAAAGATTAATTAGATTTTTATAAAGAATTAATTTATTATATTATATTTATTTTTTTCAGAAACACTGTTGTGTATTTACAATTTTCTGGTAAATAAATTCTGGTAAATAACTGTTCTGGCAAATATTCCTTAAATGTTGTTCTAAAAAAAAATGTATTAGTAGTAGTAGCACTGTCATTACATTAAGTAATATTTGTCAAGTTAAACCGAACCTTTTTTTTTGATGGGTTGCTGTGTTTGCCTTTAGATTTCTGTTTGTATATGATATGATGATGATTTTTCTCAAAAGTAACAGAAAAATGCTCATGAAGTGTCTCTCAGAGCAATTCTGGAAATTTATCTTCATATGTTATTGTATTCATCTGTTGAGGCGGCAGAGGCTGAAAACAGCCAGTGTCACACACGCTTAAGTGTATGTGTAGTAAACAAAACCGTGTGCCGGCGCCATTCATTCATACAGAGACGCGCAGAACCTGCAGGATTCATATTTAAATTCAAATTCTGTGTAAGTTCCATTTTATGACCGGATCCCAATATTCTCTCTGCGTATTTAGACGAATTGCGTCTCTTATCAAAATACATTCTTAAAGTACCAGTACTAGTAAAATGCGGAATTGTACCAATTTTAAAAGCAGGGTATCGTGAAACAGTTTTTAGTAATGGTATGTGGTGCAACACTACATCGAACATACACACAACGGTTAACAGAAGCTAGAGATTACGGTTATGAAGTTTTAAATATGATAAATGAGAGATTTTTCATTCACAAATGCATCATTTTGCTTCAGAAGGGCTTTATTGACCCCCCAGAGCCATGTGGAGCACTTTTTTTTTTTTTTTTTTTTTAATGATGGATGGACATACTTTTTTTGGACTTCATAATCTCAGCAGCCATTCATTGCCATTATAAAGCTTGGAAGAATCAGGACGTTTTTTTCTCCGATTGTATTCGTCTGAAAGTAGTAAGTCATATACACCTAGGATGGCTTGAGGGTGGGTAAATCATGGGTAATTTTTAATTTTAATTTTCTGCAGCAATGCTCAATCCATATCTAAGCAATGACACCCCTTTTTTTTTTGATTTACTGCATGCATTTGCGGAAGAAAGAAACAAATAGTGTTTCAAATTCAATACAATGTAGTCAAATTCAAAAATAAGTAATTTAAAAAGAATTATTGAATCGATTTTAAAAAAAAATAGGCATTTTGTTTAGGAGAAATGTCCCCTTCCCCCACACCTCTTCTCTTCTGGTCTTGAACATGCTATCCTGTCTCCACCCCTCTTTAATCTTTCTCTTTTCCTAGTTTAATATCTCCCGATAGCCTGACACTGTTTCTTTTTACTTTTTCCCATTGGCCTTTTCTTGCTGTATTGTACATTGGACGTATTCTGGCAAGTGGTTGTTGGTTTTGTGGGGTTTTGGGGGTTATGTAAACTCTTGGCCTTGAGCTTTGGGCAAAGGTTGGGTTAACGTTGTTGTAATGTTTGGCTGGGTGCTGAGAGGGCCTGAGGGAGTCGTCGGCACTGCTGCTCTGGTGAGGAATGTGCTGGCTGAACATCTAACTGGCAACAGGCCCAGAGCGGCCCAGAGCAGCCCAACTGGGCCACAGGCTTTCCTTCTAGAGTCTCACTCTTGCCTCTGTGTCTCTGTTGTCTTTTTCTTTGTCTGTATCTCCCATTTCATATCTTACCATTTAACACCAATGCTGAACACTAGTACCAGCAATGCATTGCTCATTTCTTCATACACATATACAGTAGTTAACGTATACACCAAGTTGTTCTGCATACTCTCTAGTGTTCCATTAAATGGAGAAATCTAACAAGCTTTAACTTGTGGTTTATCCTTTCTGTTTCCTAATCAGAGCTCATTGAGAAAGCTGGGGAAGAAGGTGTGCCTGAGCTGGCGCATGTCATGAGCAGCCTGTCCCAAGAAAGCATCCCCAATCTCCCACCAGGGGGCGGCCTTGCCAGCAAGTAAGTAAACATCATAGTTACAAACCATACAGAGGTTCACACCTGCACAAACACACAATATTCAAGGATCTGGAATGCTAACGCAAAGTTTACAGGTTTAGTCCCAACTACACTTGACCCAGAATCCATCTTGACGTTGAAACTTGATCTATAACCTCTACACACCAGTTCACCCAGAATTTGTTTTTTCCAAATTTTCCAATTGTTGTCTTTCTCCGCAGGCACAGTGTTATTGAAGCAGTGTACAACCGGTTGAACCCCCAAAGAGAAGAGGATGGTGTGAGTATGAATAGAGTCTGGTTTTTTAAAGGTTTAGAACCTTCTGGTATGATTTAGCCCCTGGTCTTTCCATGAAAATGCATAAATGTTAACTTCCCCTTGACCTATTGGACTCATCTCATCATGAGACGTTGCCTTGTTCTGCACCTCGCTCGCTTGACCCATTTATACCTGATATTAACATCCATCAACTTTCTCAGTCTGAGTGTTAGCTCTCTCCATCTCACTCGCCTACTTCGCTCATTTATTTACTGCTGAGAGTAAAACATCCTGCTCAAATCACAGCTGTAATGAGCTCATTCAAATGATCCTTTGCTCCAAAGCACAGCGGTTGAGATCACCACATCACAAACACTCCTAATACATCCCATCAGCGAGATGAGCCGAGATCTCTCAGCCTGTAAGCATGACCCAATCAGACTTGATTAGTAAGCACACAAGTATGTTATTTCATTAGCTTTTTATGAACTCTTCAGCCATGTCTCATGATGATGATGATATCAGTACTCAACGTGTGATCTGGTAAAACTGCATTAGGGTTTGCATGATGTAAATCCTGCATTTGGTTACCTGTTCTGTCGTCTTACCTGTAAACATAAATGTTTGTGTGTGTGTGAGGCAAACACCCCAGAAGAATGTGTCAGTTAGTTTTGTATGTTTAGTTAGTGTGACACATTCTCAAGCGTTGGACTGGACAACAGTTGGACAAAGCTGGAGTTTTGATCCAAGTGTTCCTTTTCCCTACTGGACGTTCAAGAGATACTTGGTGTGTCTATGTGTGTTTTTGTGTTTCAGAGAGGGAGATGGTGTTCTCTACTCATTAGGGTTGTCACGATACCAAAATGTCAGTAATCGAGACCAATGCCAGAGAGATTTTAGGATTCTTGATGCCACTTTTGATACCAAAGCATGAACTAATTTAAGTAAAATACTTAATATATTGACTTAATATATTAACGAATTAAAGTGAAACAAAGTGCACTACCTTTAAAATGTTTGGGGTCAGTAATTTTTTTTTTTTTCTCGTTCTTTCATTACTTTTGTAATTGGATGAGTTTTTGAACGGTAAGAGTTTTAATGTTTTATAAGATAAGTATTTATAATATCTTTACAATAACTGCTTTCTGTTTTAATATATTTTAAATGAAATTTATTCCTGTGATCAAAGCTACATTTTTTAGCATCATTACTCCAGTCTTCAGTGTCACATGATGGTCCTTCAGAAATCATTCTAATATGTTGATTTTCTGTTCAAGAACCATTTTTTAATATTATTATTATTATTATTATCATTAGTGCTGTCAAACGATTAATCGCAATAAATCACATCCAAAATAAAGGTTTTTTGTTCACATAATATGTGTACTGTGTGTATTTATGTGAATATAAATACACACGCACATACAGTATGTATTTTGAAAATATTTACATGCATATATTTGTATTCATATAATTGATATTAAATATAAACATTTTTAATATATAAACAACATATTTTTCCTAAATATATACAAGCATGTGTGTGTGTATTTATGTATACATTATGTGACTGGAGTAGTGGCTGCTTAAGATTCAGGTTTGCCGTCACAGTGACGTAACATTTTATAATGTATTAAAATAGAGAAGCTTATTTAAATTGTAATAATACTTAACAATATTGCTCTTTTTACTGTTTTTCTTTTAATCAAATAATCAAATAATTGCTTGGTGAGTACGAGACATTACAATGTCTTACCAACCCCGAACGTTTAAGTAGTATGATCACTTTCAAGTATAGCTCAAAGAAAGTCTAGATTTTCTAAGTAACATAATTTTACTAATAAAAAACTCAGTATTGTGGTTTGATCTATTTCATTACCCTAATACCAGTCTGTTATGGTGTGTGGTAGAGGTCAACCGATTATTCCGATCGCCGATATTAAGCATTTTTTTTAGTTATTGGTCATTTTCAAAACCAGTTTGCTGATAAAATAATTTAAAAGCATTTAAAGTTTTTGTCAGAGCCGTTGTTATTCTTAATTTTGTCATTAATTTTCACTTTTTACACCAGGCATACATATCGGCTTAAAATATCGGTTATCGGTGTACTTTATCTGTAATAATCGGTATCTGCATCGACCCTGTGAAACATTGGTCGACCCCTAGTGTGTGGACACCAAAAGCGAAGCGAATATTTCTAGAATACTCTTTGGAAGTTTTTTGCATTACTCGCTCAAATAAATTCATAAAACAATGAAAAACGTTTTCTGATACAACTTAATCTGTCAAACCAGAAGTGTCAGTAAGCTCTTTGTTGATTTGGCTTGTGCGACAACGCGTCATGAGTATTTTGATTGAGTTAAATTTTTTTTTTTAATTTGCGTGGAAGACGCGATTGATGCAATTACCGTGCATTTGCGGCAGACACGCCAACCAGTATATTCACGTCTTTGCATTGACTTAGTATAATTCAGTTTGCTTTATTTAAATTTATTTATATTTATTATATTATTTAAACATCATCTTGGTACTTTTGACATCCCTAACCCTCATCAGTGAGTGGTGTTTTGTTGGCTTGTTGTGAGGAGTAGACTAGATCCTTCTCAGTGATAGCTAGTGATGGTGTGTAGTAAGCTTTATACTCCATCCATCCCTCTTTTTGTCAATAATTCCATTTTAAAGTACCATAACCTGTTTTTCACTGCCAGAGCAGTTATATAGCTGCTGTGATTGACTACAGTGTTCTTGATTAAATGTATAAACCAATATCAAGAACGAACATATAAAGGCACAATAAGAGGATATTACACATTAACAGAACTAATGATGTATGTGTTCACCCTTTGATTAATGCAGCCCAGCTGTTTTATTTGGTAAGTTGATTACTAATTGATACTAATGTTTTCTGCGGAAAGAGTGGCTTAAGTTTGTTTGAACATTTGTAGCAGAAGCTCTCATAATCTACCCCATATGTACTGATGCGTCAGTAGGGAATTTTCTGTTATTAACTGCTGGTTTGTGGCTTTCCTTGTTTGCTTTATGCGGTTTGCGTTGTGACCAAACTGTCAAAGTGTAGTTATATTATACTATACCTGTTAAACATTCAATCACTGTAGATTATTCACTTCTTTATTTGTGTTTTACATTACCAAAGCAACAGTGTTCCTGTCAATGAATGCAGATGACTTGTTTAACTTGTATTTCATTTCAAATCCTGTACTTGGATGTTCTGTGTCAAGAAATGGCTAGATGCGTCCTTGAAAAGTAATCATATCAGAGACCAAAAACATTACTCGCTAACCTCTAATCAGCCATTTTACAAGGGTCTGGATCAATTTTTCCACAATATTTCATGTTGATGCTTTGCACATGAATTTTTTTTCCCCCTCTGTGATGCAGATGTGTAACTTTGGCTGCTGGGAAGTGAGAGTAGGAAATTATGTAATGGTAAAAGAAAAAACATCAAATCAAAAATGCGGAGTCTGATTATTCTGTTGTCTTCTCTGAACTGTGTCAGTGCTTTACACAATAATTAATACTTTGATCTCAAGTGAAGAAATGATTAAATGACAGTGTTACTTCCGCAAATAAAATATTAGTCAAAGAAACAAGAACTTCACAATTCTGGTTTCAGGCTTCACTAATCACTGTAAGATTTAGCTAATGGAGTTTGGGAGACCAGGGGCAATTGTAAAAAGTTTTCTCACTGTTCAAGTGCTTTTTCTTGTACTTTTTACCCCTTTATAAGTTATAAAGAGAATTTAGCTTAAACTGTCACTGGTAGCTAGTCTGCAGATCTTTGGATGCAGGAGGTTGGGGGAATTTTTAATTTAACATTTAAATTAGATTATTGTGTAATGTGCATCTTTATGCAATGATCCTTCAGAAATCATGTTAATTACATTTTAAAATATATTAACAGTTATTTTAAACAGTAAAGACATTTCAAAGTGTTACTGTTTTTTGCTGTACTTTTACTGTTCATAAACTTTTGACTGGTATTGTATATAAGTTAAAAATAATTTAAATAATTAAGAAAATAATTTCATTTGTTTCAAGGATTTATGTCTTTGCCAGCTGATGGTCTTCTCTGTGTGGTCTTTCTCTGCAGAGCGGTGCTGACCTCGAAGACCCGTGGTAGTCGTCCCACCTGAGGAAGGAGCACCCTTATCTACACAAGACATCAGTCATGTTTCTTTTGTTCCAGTGAAACCAAGAGATTCAACGGACAGTCTTTCAAGAGTCACAACACAATGGAAACACAGTACAACCAAAAGCATTACAAACACTTTTTTTTTCTAATATATATGAGGGAAAGAACGGAGTTCCAGTTTTAAAAACAAACTCAAACACAAAAATAACAAAATACACATCATACAATAAAAAAAAAAAAACTGTTTTTCTCACTTTTTTTGTGGTGGCTGTGGTCGTTCATTTTGAACCCGAGGATGTTTTGCGGGATGGACCCATGTACGTGCTGTGGTGCCTTTTCAAGTCGGCTGCAAATTCGAGTGAGGTTTGCTAATGGCACATGCCCTGAGACCAGGATACAGTTGATAAACCTGGCTATAAGTGAGACCACTGCTGCCCCGGTACGGGGTTATGGATCATCACTGGGTTAATCGAGGATATATTTGACTGACGAATGCGTGTGGATCATGTTTTAAAGAATTGCTTCGTTACTACATAACCTGCGTGGAAAGGATTGAAGCTTGTTGGCTTTTTGCACCTTCCCTCCCTCATCATGTGCGCTGACTGACCTTTAGGTAGAACCTCGGACTCGACTCGGCTTCGTTTTGCAGGTTATCACTTGATTGGTTGTCAAAAGCTTTTTAATCCTGCTGTTTCAGAGAATATAGAATATATAGAGATAAATATATATAAATTCATATATATATATTTTTTATTTTTCCCAAGTTTGATGTTCTTTGTGGCTTAACGTGTGAAGCAATAGAGTTGTGTTGGTGGCGAGCGACGAGCGTGCCACGTTGTGTGAATTCCTTTAGACACACTGAGATTGTTTATGTACTTGTGTAACCCAGCCACCTGAGAACTGTGGGTGATGTTGGCTAAAAGGGATTGTAAGTACCCACCAAAGCCACGCAGCTTTTCTCAGCTTCCTCTTTGTATTATATCTCTCGGTCTTCTCTCCCTGTCGGCCCTCACTTTCACAATGCAGATGTGAACTTGCAGCAACCTGCCTTTCTTCTTCTTCTTCTTTTTTTTCTTTTTTCCCTTCAGAATATATTGTAAAGTGGTGTTTTTTTGTTTTGGTTAGCTGATCATGAAAATACTAGCTTTGTGATGAATTCACAGATTATTTTCTGATTCATCATGCAAGTGTAATGTTGGTTTTGCTCAGATATATTTTCAGCAGTCCATGAACTACAGTACTCACTGGCCTCAGAACCTGAAAGGTGATATTGAGCAGAACAATAAAGATAAAGAAAAAAGCAGTCTTGCTGTTTAATCTTTAATCACACTGGAAAAAACCTAATGACTGAAAGAAAACACATTTTGAGATAGCAGGAGTTTTGTGTATTGTATACACATTATAGCTTGCTCTGGCCAAGAGACACCCATTTGGACAGGAAGACAACTCTCTGACAGGAATGTAAAGCAACCAGCTAAAGGTTGATTGTTTTTGCGTGCATTGTAGGGGATGTCAGTGGAATAGTAGACTTAAATGATTTCAAATGATGGCGTTCTCAGTGAAAGTTTGCCCATTTAACAAAAAATACAACAATAAATGTTGAGATCTGAGTAAACAAAGCTAAATATACAGTGGCCATATAGTTAATGTACTATTTAGTGCTATGAAAAGTTGGCATATGTAATGATTATTGAATCAAAGCACTCACTGTATCGACCTTAGACCTTATAAACATGACTTGTCAAGCGATTATAAAGAAAGTGTTGAAAAGGTTAGATTAGAGCTTATCGGATTGAGAAAGAGCTGTCACGTTTTGTGTGTGATAGGCATTGGATGATCAGTAAGCAGACTGTGGGCGGTATGTGGCAATGCCACCTCAGCTTAAAATGCAGTATGGGTAATAATGAGTGCTATGCTACAGTATATGGGCCATTCTACAGAATTTTAAACATTTTTAAAAAGCATTCAAGTATTCAAATCTTAGATGTTTACTATAATCCTTCTATTATCTGTTGAAATCATTAAGATTAATATATATAAAATCATCATTTATTTGCTTCTTTTAATTGGGAAGTGGCTGTCCCGAGCCCTAACTCCTAAATTTCAACTTATGAAAATTAAATTAAAATAATTTTTGTATTTTATCCCATTGTTGTTTTTAAAAATAGCATTGTTTTTTGTTTTTTTTTAACAATATCATTGTTTATTGTTTTACGTTTTCACACAGTCAAGGCATCCAGTGCCAGAAGCAACCCCAAAACATCTTTGAACCTCCACCATGTTTGACTGTAGGGACTGTGTTCTTTTCTTTCAAGGCCTCATTTCTTTTTCCGTAAACAGTGCCATGATGTCCTTTACCAAAAAGCTCTACTTTTGTCTCATCTGTCCATAGTACGTTCTCCCAGAAGGATTGTGGCTTTGTCACATAAGTTTTGGCAAAGTCCAGTCTTGCTTTTTTTATGCCTTTGTGTCAGCAGTGGTGTCCTCCTGGGTCTCCTACCACAGCGTCCCTTTTCATTCAGATGGCGACGGATAGTGTGAGCTGACACTGTTGTACCCTGTGTCTGCAGATCAGCTTGAATTTGTTTGGAAGTTTATCGGGGTTCTTTATCCACCATTCGAACAATCCTTCATTGTAATTTTTCATTAATTTTGCTCTTCCGTCCATGTCCAGGGAAGTGTGATTACTATATTGCCCACACCTGTTACTTGCCACAGGTGTGTCTAAATACAAATTACAGGAGCATCACACGCTTGAAAAACAATTATTTCTTACAATTTTGACAAAGTGCCAATAATTTTGTCCAGTCCATTTTTGAGTTCTGTGTGAAATTTGATCAAGTTTGACTTTTCTTCTGTTTTTTTTGTTTGTGTGTGTTGTTGCAGTGCAAACATTTGCAATTGGAACAGTTTCTGAGACAAGTGTTGCATTTTTTGACCATGACTGTATATAGTTTGTCATGATTAGATTAGTAAACTTAGATTAGTAAAATAAGTAAACTTATTTGGCCACTGAGGGGATGGGTGACAGTTAAGAGGTTAAGGACCGTCACCACCGAACACCTTTTTTCTGCAATTAAGCATACTTTTTTGGGAGTTATTCTATAGCTAACCATGTGCTAATTAGTATCTTTGAGCTAGACTCAAAAGTTTCAAAAATGATCACTACCAAAACACTGCTGCTGATTAAAACATTTGGTGAAGTTTTGGTTGAGATCATTATTTTGGGGGGTATTTTTCTATAAAATTTAGTTTTTATGTGTGTACAACTGTTCAGAAGTGTGCTAGCTAATCATGTGTTGATTAGCATATTTGAGCTGGGCTTAAAAGTATCTAAAATTGTCATTACCGTAACAGTCACAACTGAAACATGTCATTATTGTTTCGGTAGTGACGAAAGGGAACAACAAATCCTAAATTTAGAGGAAAAAACTAAATTTTAGTAGTTTCAGCAAATTTTTAGTATGTTTCAGTAGTGTTTTAGTTTGCAAGTTAAAATTCTGTAATGTAATGTGTCGCTACCAAAGCATTACTGTTACAACCAAAACATGAGATGTTTTGTCAAAAATAAAATATTGAATCATCAACTAAGATGTTATGATAGTGTTTGGTTCCATGTATGCTCAAACTAATGAATCCTTAAGTTTGAAATCAGTATGATCAACTTTGTCTTTTACAAAGAAAGATTGGATTAAGAATATAACAAATGTCATAAATCACACTTGAAATATTGTTGAAATTATAATTGTTATTAATTTACCTCTGAAAGTTTATTTAATAAAACAGCAAAACATATATTTACAAAGTATATATAAACAAAATCTTAACCGGTCAATATAGCCCTTCTTATTAAATTATTATTACTGTATTTTGGTAGTGACAAATTTGGGGAGAGGACAAATATTCTTTATATGAGAATTAACTGCATAATTACTATGTGGACCTTGCATATTATTCAATTTGCATACATACAAAATTTGTTTTCCAGGATGTTTCCAACTCTGACTTTAAACCATTTCCGTAGAATGGCCACAGGGTATCAAGAAAGCCTGTTTTAGATATCAAAGAGCAAGTTTTGGTTTATTTGTTTTATTTTGGATTTTATTTAGTTCCAGACGTATAGTGAAGATATAAGTTCTGTACCTGCAATAAGGAAGGCATTATGTAATTTAAAACTCATTTGCATTTACAGCCTTGGCAGTCCGCATAAACATCAATAAAATTATATAATCAAGTTGCAGTTCATATTCTGGTAGTTGACTATTTATGTTAAAGGTTGGACAAGCAGTAATGACAGGAGTAAATTGTAATAACGTTTTTATAATAATAGAAAGAATTTTATAATAAGAAGAAATTGTAGAAATTTATATTTTTATTGAGCAAGGATGCTTTAAATTGATCAAAAGATTTCTATTTCACATAAATGCTGTTCTTCTGAACTTTCTATATTTATCAAAGAAACCAGAAAAAAATTCTACTCGGCTGTTTTCAACAATAGTAATTGATTTTTAAGCAGCAACTCAGAATATTAGAATGATTTCTGAAGGACCATGTGACTAAAAAATACTGAAAATTCAGCTTTGAAATCACAGGAATGAGTAACATTTTAAAATATATTTAAATAGAAAACAGTTACTTTAAATTGTAAACGTTTCATATTTTTACTGTTTTTGCTGTACTTTGGATCAAATAAAAGCAGTCTTGGTGAGCAGAAGAGACTTCTTTAAAAAAAAAAAAAAAAACCACTAAAATCTTACTGTTCAAAAACTTTTGACTGGTAGTGTGCAAATATTGTACCTTATTTTAAATAGCACATATAAATACCTCAAAGTTTCTTTTTTTTTTTTAGTAATTTGCCATGTAGTGAAAAATCTAGGTGTCCTTTTATTATATATATATATATTTATATATATATATATATATTTTTTTTTTTAATTATCAGTCTTATTTAGCTATTATTTATATATGATTATTTTGAATTTGCTTTTTTATTTTCAGTTTTCAATTTAAATAGTAGTTTTTATATATGATTTTATTTATATAATTATATACAAATTTTAGTACATTTATGAGTTTTAAAATGTATTTTATTTTTTAAATTAATTTTATTATTTCCAGGAATCAGCACTATTTTTAATTACAATTTTTAAAACATAGTTTCAGCTTTATTGATAAGTGCTGATTATTACAATATTTTGCAATATTGTTTATTTGAATATGCCCAAAAAACAATACAAACTAGACAAACAATTTACATTTTTGGTAATGACTATTAGACTTACAATGTATTTTGTGATTAGGCCTCAACATTTTGCATAAACATCAGTGAAATGATATACTTCAGTTGCAGTTTAAACTCGTTAGATTACAGGTTGTTCATTCTTGTAGAGATCTGATTACAGGAGAAATCTGTCAGCTGGGAAACTAAAGGGTTGTTTTTAAGCTAAAAGTTTGCAAGCCAATTTGTCATAAAGTAAAAAAAGCTATAGCTGGCTAACTGCCCGACTTTGGTTTGCTAATTAAAGTGTTATATGTTAGTGTTTAGGACATTGCGGTTCTATTCAGAGGGGTGTGAGAATCCTGTGTAGACAGTTGTCAGCAACACTAAAACACTGTAAAGTGTCACTGTCGCACAGTCAGTGCCAAGACAAGTTACCTGACTTTTCAATAATACGTAGCCAAGGCAGTGTGTGATTGGCCTTGCTAATCTCCACCACATTCCTCTGGGAGGGGTTTCATTGTGTGTTGAGAGGGATGGAGACTGAATGAGTGTTGTGCACTATGGACTTGTGAATGCCTCTATTTAACAGGGCTCCTGCTGTGCCGGCTCTCACAAGC
>JAHKKF010526715.1:0-25721 GCA_019740295.1 Labeo calbasu
TTTTTTTTAAGGAATCTTGTTTCAATCACTGAATAACTCGTAATTGTGAGTTTGTGTCTCACGATAATGAAAAAAAGTCAGAATTGCATAAAAAAAATCTGAAATGTGAGATAAAAAATCAAAGTAACCTGTTTTTATGTTTTATCCAACAAGCTTTTATTTAAAAAAAATATTGACAAAAATATTTATATATATGGTTCAAAGATGTTAAGATGTCCACATTAAAAGAAATTTACAAAAGTGATTTTATGTCCAATAAAAGCACATTAAATGTCAGTAAAGCGTCTACTTTTATGGTTTAAAATACATTTTTGGAGAACAAAAAAATCTAAATTTGGTCGAAATGATGTTACATTGTCATTCAGTGTAACACAATATTTATTCTGACTTGTACATATTAAAATATATAAAAGAATAAGTGAGCATATTAAATTTTATTGTGTTTCAAATTAGTAAAAAAATATTACTGCAAAACCTAAGATAGTGGCTAATTTTAAAAATGTAGAATTACAACTAATTAGTATTTAGGGGGGGAAATAATTCATCTTTTAATATGTCATAAATTGATTTTTGTTGTAAATATGCCTGACAAGATTGTTACACCGAATGACATTTTCGGTGTCTTCTGTAAATTAGGGAAAAATGTATGATTTTTTGTTTTTTTTGGAAAAACAATTTAAAGCAGTATTACACTTATTGTCTTTATGCTTAAACCCTTTTTCATCTTTGATATATTGTGAAAGCCAATCATAATTTAATACGTTTTATAAAATATATTAAATGAAATATGGTGATTACCCCAAGTTAATATATGACTAATCAACAAATGGAAAAGTCATCCAGATATTTATGTAAATGAAATATGTTAAACATTTTAATTATTGTGCCTTAACAGCAGGGGACTTTTTACCCCAAATAGCACACTTTTACTCGTTCTTCCATTAAAAAAAACCATCAAAACACCCGTGGATTCAAGCACATAAATATTTCAGTGCATTTTGGATTAAACCACATTCAGCGTCTGAATTCAGTGAATTTCTCTGCTGAGGGAATAAAAACTTCCATCTGTGTTTTAGGTGTCAAAGCATTAATTAGAATTCAAAGGCAGAACTTTGACAAGCTATCTGCACTTTCCAGCCCGGGAGATTAAAAGATGAAGATTTGATTATTTTCATTCTAATTAGGGAGCCCGTTATAAATATCTCCCCTGAACGAGAGGAGAAAAGGTTTGTGTTTATCAGCGAGGGACGACAAAAGCCAAAGAAAGGCTGTTTCATTTGGCAAATGTCCTTGAAATGGAAGCAGAAGTAGTTTTGAGGATTGATGGTAATATTTTCCTATTATTGCACACAGATGAAAAAGGAGTCTGTTGATTACATCCTCAGCTTTCTTCTTTTTTTCGCCGCACACAGGACTATATTTCTGTCAAAGGCTTGAAATGAAGCACATTGACTTTAAGTTCACTTGGAAACCTTTGCCGGGTGTTTTGAGTTTAGTGATCAATCCAAAGAGTCCAGGAATGTGACGTCTGAAATGTTCTTTGGCACAGACACAAATAACAAAATTTGTTATTAATATCATTTGCTAAAGTAAGATTTAACTTTTTTAAATTTAAATGAACTTTTACTACTTTACTAATTTTTACAACTTTTAATTGTAACATTTTTAAAATTACATTTTTGCAGTGTAACAATTTTTTTTTTAAATGAAGCTTTTAAATGTAACATTTTTACTATTTTAAATAATTTTTTTTTTTTACTATTTTTAAATGAAACATTTTTTTAAATGTAACACTTTTACTTCTTTTAAATGTAACATTTAAAAATGTAATTTGAACTTTTTTTTTTAACGAAACTTTAAAATTTAAATGTAACATTTTTACAGTTTTTAATTGTAACATTTTTAATTAGAAACCTTTGTCTGCTGGTTTGAGTTTACTAATCAATCCAAAGAGTCCAGGACTGTGACGTCTGAAATGTTTTTTTTTGGGACAGACACAAATCCATTTGTTATTAATATCATTTGCTAAAGTAAGATGTAACACTTTTTTTATTTAAATGAACTTTTACTACTTTACTAAGTTTTACTACTTTTAATTGTAAATATTTTAAACATTTAAATGTAACATTTTTACAGTTTTTAATGTAACAATTTTAAATTATTTAATTTTAAATGAAACATTTAAATGTAACATTTTTACTATTTTAAATAATTTTTTTACTATTTTTTTTAAATGTAACATTTTTTAAATGTAACACTTTTACTACTTTTAGATGTAACATTTTTAAAATTATTTTTTTTTAATTTGTATTTTATTTACTTATTTATTTATTTATTCGAAACTTTAACATTTAAATGTAACATTTTTACAGTTTTTAATGTAACAATTTTAAATTATTTAATTTTAAATGAAACTTTTAAATGTAACATTTTTACTATTTTAAATAATATTTTTTTTTTACTATTTTTAAATGTAACATTTTTTAAATGTAACACTTTTACTACTTTTAGATGTAACATTTTTAAAATTATTATTTTTTTTAATTTGTNCATTTTTACAGTTTTTAATGTAACAATTTTAAATTATTTAATTTTAAATGAAACTTTTAAATGTAACATTTTTACTATTTTAAATAATATTTTTTTTTACTATTTTTAAATGTAACATTTTTTAAATGTAACACTTTTACTACTTTTAGATGTAACATTTTTAAAATTATTATTTTTTTTAATTTGTATTTTACTTATTTATTTATTTATTCAAAACTTTAACATTTAAATGTAACATTTTTCACAATTTTAATTGTAACATTTTTAATTAGAAACCTTTGCCCGCTGGTTTGAGTTTAGTGATCAATCCAAAGAGTCCAGGACTGTGACGTCTAAAATGTTTTTTAGCACAGGCACAAATCAATTTGTCATTAATATAATTTGCTAAAGTTATTCAGTGGTTGAAACAAGATCAACATAAAAAAAAAAAAAAAAAAAATCAACATATTTTAAATGACAGTATATTGATTGACCAAAAGTAAATTATTTCATTTATTAAAATAAACAGAAAATACTACAAACTTTGCTAAAGTGATTGATTTGTGAGTATTAAGTTAGATATTATTTAAAACATATTTGTTATATAGTTTTTGACTTTTTACCTGTCACCTTTCCACCTCATACATCTATACAATTTTAAACAACACAATTTTTATGATTTATTTTCACACAAAATCTGTTGCTCCATCAATGTTCAATAAAAACATGCATAAAACATCTGGACTGCAATTACAAAGAATTATCGATCAAAAAGTACCACAGTACACAGTGTAAAAAAATAAATCAAAATAAAATCAAAATAAAATCAAAAAATAAAATAATAGTTAATTTTTTTGAGTTAAATTATTATTATTTTTTTTTATTTGAATATGTACTACAGTAATTCCATGGTATTCTTTACTTTGGAGTTCTATGTTGTATATGAATATATGAGTGTGTGTATATGCATTGCGAGTGTTCTTACTGTTGGGTTCAGATGTGATTTCTCTGTTCTTGTAGAACCAGGAGACGGCCGGCACCGGTGAACTGATCACATCACAGATGACCTCAGCGTCCTCGCCCTGACGAAACTCCTGCGGCGTCTTCACCTCACGGAACGTCAGCTTCTCTGAGAGCAAACAAACACAACCAACATCAAACACCACAGGAACCACACGTGAGCTCAAAAAACAAACCCTCAGTCAATCAGGGTTTACCAACAATCCTCAAAAGATCTTACTGCATGAGTAAATGGAAGAAAAAAAAAAACGAGAAAAGCTATCCCTTTAACTAAAACTAAAACCATATATATATATATATATATATATAAATATATAAAAGCGTAATAATAATAATAAAAAAATATATATTTTTCAAAATATATTAAATTATTATATTTTATTATGTGATATCATCAACATATTTATAATTATATAATTATTATCATATTTTTAAATATTATAAATACGGTGATTATGTCTAAGGTGGAAACTTAAGTTAATATTTGATATTTCCCATCATAATCTATGTCAACAAATGAAAAAGTCATCCAGCTATTTATATAAATTAAACTTAAAATTATGTTAAACTTTAACAAACACGGCTAAATACTGTAACAAATGTATTTTTAATTGTTAGTTAATGCATTATTGAAAAGTGTTACTAATAACATTTTTTATTTAATTTAGTAACAACAATTGTCCTTTTTATTTAGTTGTAAAAAAAAATAAAATAAAATTACTAAATTAAATTACTAAAACTTTGACTAAAATTAAAATGTTTTAAAAATCTAAAAATAAATTAATAAAATGTAAAACTATTAATAAAAATATATAAATATTAATAAAATAGTATTTCAATATGAACCTATTTTTTTTTTTTTTTAAGTTCTCTACTTTCATTTTTTTCTAGTGATATTTTATTTCAATATTCCATATCAGACATTCTTCTAACTGTAATTAACTCCAACTAGGTTAACTCTCATTGGAGTATTAGAGTGCTAGGTTAAGGTTAAGGTTAAGGTTAGTTGAAATGTGCTTGCAAAGTTACTCACAGTCAGTAGAATAAAAGTAAAGTACACTATCAAAACAAAGTATTACTCTGTTTATTTCTCCAGTCTTCTGAGTGATGGAGCAACCACTGAGTTCTGTGCACAAACATTTACAGTACCTCAGTGAAAGCAGCTCGATTTCTCACAGAAACGCTTCTCTTTTAACTCAGTCACGAACTGAATGAATCAAGCTGTTTCACCGGCTAATCAAAATGATTATTTTTTGCCCTGGTCTCTGCATGCTTTGAATGCGATTTCATTCATTCTCTCAGTATATTTGCAAAAGCGTGCTTGTAAACACACAATCTCTCTCTGTTTGGCCGAAATCATGTTTCTGTTCTGAATCTCATCATTTGGCTGGAGATGTGAGGTCAGGGCAGAGCGCCACACCGGGTCTGTTTCTACACTATTACACACATTTATTCAGCGTTTGACCCACTGAAAACACCGAACATCTCGCTTCATTTCAGCACGAGGACGCCGTGAACGCTGTCCAAACGGACTCTACCGAAGGTCATCTGACAGAAATCACTGAATGAGAAAAGAAAACCATCTTTTTGCTTTGATTTAGTCCAAAACAAAGCATGATGAGAGTGATTTGCTTTTATTTTCCCAATTTCTTTTTGCAGTGTATTGACTTTCATAATGTCCCAGTTCGGCCTGAATGACATCAACACCAAGCAGGGTTGGGAATCGAGAACCGGTTTGTTTTCTGACAAATACCAGAAATGTGTGAAATTCATAACTTTCAGTTACAAAAATAAAAGCTTGGTTTAACAAGAAATATTTTTCTTAGAGAGAAAAAAAAAATGCTATTGCATACTAAAATGTACGAACAGTACATACTAATAACAGTAAAAAAAAAAAAAAAATTGTACTTTTTTAAAAAAATATAATAACTATAATAACAATAAATCATATCAGAATGCAGAAGAATTAATAAGGACAACACAGAATTTGGGGAACAAATAAAATAAAATAAAATAATAAAATAAAATCAAATGAAAAATATTTTTCAAAGTAATAATAACAGTAGGCATATTAAAATAAAACATAACACAAACAATATAAAAAAACATCCAAGTTTTAATTTATACAGTTCAGTAAACCTATTGCAGCACAAAATAAAAATGCAATGTTTTGATGTAAATGTTCACATTTTCATGCTGTTATAATGATTTTTATAACAGAAAAATATTGCTATTGCATACTAAAATGTACAAACAACAATAGTAATACTAGTAAAAAATAAAAAAATAAAAAAAAGCAAAAAAAAAATACATACAATTATTTTTAATTATTAATAATTAATAATTAAAATATAATAACTATAATAACAATAAATCATATCAGAATGCAGAAGAATGAATAAGGACAACACAGAATTTGGGGAACAAATAAAATAAAATAAAATAAAATAAAAATAAAAAATACTTTTCAGAGTAATAATAACAACAGTAACACTAAAACATAATACAAACAATACAAACAATACAAAAAAAAAACATAAAAAAATCATCCAAGTTTTAATTTATACAGCTCAGTAAACCTATTGCAGCTCAAAATAAAAATGTAAATTTTGATGTAAATGTTCACGTTTTCATGCAAAATGACCAATTACCATTACATCTGTAAATCATACAATGCAGAACAAATGATACAAACAACATAGAATTTGGATAATAATAATAATAAATTAAAAATGATAAATAAATGTAACTTAATTTTAACACATTTTTCAGAAAACAAGACTTAATATCATGTTACTTTGCTTTTTTAGCAAATATATCTTGATTTAAGAAAAAAAAAAAATCAATGTTTTGATGTAAATTTTCACATTTTCATGCAAAATTACCATTTTGATTATATTTGTAAATCATACAGTGCAGAACAAATAATACAAACAACATAGAATTTGGAGGAAAAACAATAATAATAATAATAATAATAATAAATAAAAATAATAAAAAATAAATGTAACTCAATTGTAATGTTTTTTGGGGTTTTTTGCAATCTTGATATGTGGATATTTGTAAGAATGTCAGAAAAATGCCCGTTTCCAGGCGGATTAGTGCAGGGTGACTCCTGAAAGTTAAATCCAGCCAATCAGATTTAACCTGCCATTTTTTTTTTTTGCAATAATTACATGTAAAATGCATAAGACTGTCTGCACATGGTCCGAAAATGAGCCTATTTTCACCTCAACATGCAGGTAGTACAAGTACGGCCAGCTGATTTCTATTCGTTCTTGAAGGAAATCTTAAGTGAAAATGTGACCGTTCTGATGTTATTTAACCTCACAGGTCTCTGCTGATTTCCTCTATTTCGGATGAAATGGTGCTTCGAAGAAGAGCTGTGCAGGAGGACGGCATGTGGATCTGAATTATCAGTGTCAATGTGTCAGACCTCGTTTAAGTTCGCTGCTAATTTGCCTCAGTATTAATAAAATCTACATAAAACTGTCTTTTTGTAAGGTGAAGACGCTCAACTCAGCCAAGACACACTGTGGCCTTCATGGAAGACTCACTGAAAGCAATGATGTCTGATAATGATGAGCATAATAACAAGGTGAAACATTTCATCGTCATTTTAGAGGCTCACATCACTATTATCATCATTATCTGTTTGTCTATCCATCTATATATTTATAATTTGTTAAAAAGGCATATATATATATATATATATATAGATATACATACATACATGTGTGTTACTTATTATAATATATTATATAAAGCCTTTTTTTAAAAAAAATCTATTTTTTTTTTACATTTATTTAATCATGATGATCTTGACATAATTTATAAAAAACAACAACAAAAACAACTGAAAAATAAATTTTTATCATGTTCTTATATAATATAGAAATACAGTTTACAATTTACAATATTATTTTTTTTTCATTTATCTAATAGAATATAATGACTGTAAGTATTCCTTCATTATGATCTTTACATAATTTATAAAAAAAGCTGAAAAATGCTGAATTTTTATATTACATATTATAATATATTATATATATATATATATACATATATATATTTTTTTTACATTTTTTATAATGTTTTTACATTATCTAATAGAAAAAAAAAGAAAAAGCTGATTTTTATATTGCATAATACATTATACAAATCTTTTATTTTACATTATTATTATTATTATTATTATTTTACATTTATGTAACCGAATATTATGACTCCATAAGCATTCCTTCATTATGATCCTGACAAAATTCATAAAAAAATTAAAAAGCCATTTTTTTAATTACATAATATAATATATTAAACAAATATTTTTTTACATTATTATAATATATATATATATTAGATTTTAATTATTATTATTTTTATTTTTTACATTTATCTAATAGAATCTCATGACTCTGTAAGCATTCCTTCATTATGATCTTCACAAAAATGTATTAAACAGCTGAATTTCTATATTACATATTATAACATATTACATATATCTTTTTTTTTTTTTTACATTTTTTATAATATGATTTTTTTTTTACATTTCATTTATGTAATTATTATTATTTTTTTTTTACATTTATCTAATAGAATCTCATGACTCCGCAATCATTCCTTCATTATGATCCTGACAAAATTCATTAAAAAAAACTGAAAAAGCTGATTTTTATATTACATAATATAATATATTATACAAATATATGTTTTACATTATTATTATTATTATTATTATTATTATACTATTATACAAATTAAAATGTAATATATATATATATATATATATATATATATAGACACATTACATTTTAATTATTATTATNATTTTTTTTTTGTACATTTATCTAATAGAATCTTATGGATCCGTACGCACAGCTGAAAAATGCTGAATTTATATATTACATATTATAATATATTATATATTACGTATTACATATATCTATCTTTTTTCTTTTCATTTCTTATAATATTTTTTTTTAGATTTCATTTATATAATTATAACTCTGTAAGCATTCCTTAATTATAATCCTGACAAAATTAATTTGAAAAAAGCTGATTTTTATATTACATAATATAATATATTAGATTTTTTTTCTTTTTTTTTACATTTTAATTTTTTTTATTATTATTATTATTATTTATTTTCTTTTTTTTTTCACATTTAATTAACAGAATATTATGACTCCATAAGCATTCCTTCATTATGATCTTGACATAATAAGAAAACAAAGCTGGAAAAAGCTGATTTTTTATTTTAGATATTATAATATAGAAATCTTTTTTTATTTAAAAATTTTTATAATATAAATATTTATTTATTTTTTTTACATGTATCCAACAGAACATCATAATGACTCCATAAGCATTCCTCCATGATGATCTGGACTAGGGTAGGTGATCTATGTACAGACACTCATGCCGTCTGCCTCACACAGATTTACTGCGGTAACTCACGGTAAATCTCCAGCACCACCGTGGCCTCCTGGCTTTGTCCTTTGGCGTCCACGGCCTGGCATCGGTAAATCCCAGCATCCTCGATGATGGCGTTGTAGATGGTCAGCCTGGACCGCACGCCCTCCGTGTGCACGATGACTCTCTGATTAGAAATGATGCGCTCGCCTTGAGGACTGAACCAGTTTATGCTCACCGGCTCACCAATGGCTGAAAAATAAAAACAACACATAAGTCATGTCCTAATGCACTTAGCAGTAAAACCTCACATGCATACTTCAATAATGCCTGTTTTTGCATCAAAACTCTGATGCATCTGAACGAACGTCTTATTTCTGCACCGATCTGGTCTTACGCTGTAATTCACGACAGCTCTTTAGCTCTGGCCGCCGGTGGCTTTAATGAGGGCCCACATGGAGAACGAACGAGCGCCATATGCAAACTCCAGGTGCTCTGCTCCGTGAAGCTGCTCGACCGAAGGTCATAAAGCAGCCGCGTGGGAGTCTGTATTTCTGGCCCTGTGCAACCAGAAGGGCCTGAACTCTCTAACCTCCCCGCAGGAGTGTTGGAGTCCCGGGACGGGTCATCTGGCTCCTCTGATCATGTTTTCAGTGACCAAAAGAGTGCAAAATCCCAGTTCTGTTTTACAACAAAAAACTGATGTTTCTCACAAATTACTTTATTTTTCAAATCAGTGAGAGGTTTGTGTGAGGAACAGATGCAGATTTGTTATTAACTAGAAATCGGCTCACAATAGCACATTTTTGACCCAAATGGTCGTTGGTGTTATTAACATCACATCTATTAACTCCAGAGGACTTGGAACATCATTTAATAAAACAACATAACTGTGCATAACTTGTTCTTAGTGGAAAAAGCCATATAACGACTTTTATGAAATAACTGTTTTTGTCTTTTTTTTTTTTTTTTTTTTGTTGTCAGCCACTGATCGTTCAAAACATCTCATGAGGATGAGTAAATGATGACAGAAATGTCATTTTTGGTTGAGCAAATTTAAACACATTGTAATAAATAAATGCAACTTATCTCAAAATTCCAGCTTTTTGTTCTCACAAATGATGAGTTTACATCTAATGATTCACACTTGACTTTTTTGTTTTTTTGCAATTAGACTTGCAATTCTGCAATTCTGGGTTTATACTGTATCTTGCAATTCTGACTTTTTTTCTCTGAAATTTGAGCTAACAAGAAAATAAAATAAAATAAAATAAAATAAAATAAAATAAAATAAAATAAAATAAAATAAAATTACAGATCATTTAAAAAAAATTTAATTGCAAGAAATACAAGCTATTAATACAGAGTTGTGAGACAAACTGAAAATAGTGATATAAACAAAGAATTGTGAGGCATAAATGTAAAATTTCAAGACATGAACTTGCAATTCTGAGGGAATAAAATTGTAATTGTACTTTTTATTTCATGGCGACAAAAAAAATAAATAAATAAGTAAATAAATAAATAAACAAAAATAATTAAATCAAATAAAATAAATAAAAAATAATTGTAAAAAAGGTAATTGCAAGAAATACAGGACATAAATACAGAATTGTATAGTGACATAAATGTAAAATTTCAAGATACAAACTTAAAATTGTGAGGGAATTATTCAATGGCAACAAAATAATAATAATAATAATAATAATAATAATAATAAATGAATAAAATAAATAAATAATAAATAATTTTTTAAAAAGGTAATTGCGAGAAATACGAGATATAAATATAGAATTGTAAGACAAACTGAAAACGGTGACGTAAACAAAGAATTGTGAGACATAAAAGTAAAATTTTAAGATATAAACTTGCAATTCTGAGGACATAAAGGGTAAAATAAAGGTAAAATAAAATTTTACTTATTTTTGATTCCATGGTGTCAAAAAAAAACTGCATGACAAACTTCTGAGTTAAATTTTTTTATTATATATTATATTTAATTGTATATTTTTTTACATTAACAGTTTACTTTTGTGCAATAGAATCCCATTAGAGTTTTATAAACATTCCTCCATTATGATCTTGACTAGGTCAATGAATGGTTCACAGACACTAATGCTGACTGACTCTTTCATTGTGAGGAAAAAAGTCAGAAATTCAAAAAAGAAAGTCCAAATTGTGAGATAAAAAGTCGCAATAAAAAACTATAAAAACATTTAGCGTAAAGTTCCATGCGTGTTAAAGCTGCACATTCAAAACCAACAAACGCTGGTCATCAAACGAAACAGAAATCCGTCTGTATGTGAAACTATTTATAATCTCAGCTCATCAGTGAAGTGAGTGAAACAGCGAGTGCAGGTTTATTGTGTGTGCTGTACTGTATGTGTCTCTGATCAATCTCTTCCTGCTTGTTCTCGCGCTATATATCGACAGAGCTCCGGCGAGACGCTTCCCGCTCGGACGCACGGCCAAATTCACGGGAGCTCACGCGTTTACGGCCGGCTGCCGTTTGAATGACGGAAACAAATCAATTTGTTGTCATAGCAACAGCACGTCATCTGTGGGTAACCGGGCGATGGAAAAGTGAATCACTCCGCTGCCGCGCCGCCGTCCGACAGGTGAAAGTCAACAGGTGAGCAGAGAAACTCAAACCACTGCAATTCAACTCCTTTTTTATTCTATTCAAGGAACGTAATTATTATGCACTGAACTGCAAACATTAAATGTGTTTAATTTAATTGACTTTCTGCCCAGAAACTCTGTGCACTTCACAGAGATCATATTCATATTTTAAAGTTTTTCTAATATTCTTAATGTTCATAGCTATTTTTAATTTAATAAATATATAATGTATTGCACAATTGTTGACTTGAGCTTATTTTTTTCATGCAATGAATATTATTGAAGATAGTCGTGCTTCTTCAGAAACACTTTTAAAGCAAATGAACACTTTTATTAATCAAGGATGCATTAAACCGTTCAAATGTGACAGTGCAGACATTTATAATTATATTTTATTATTGGTTGTAAGACATAAATTCTGTCATTATTTCCTGCAATTCTGTGTTTATACTGTATCTTGCAATTCTGACTTTTTTCTCTGAATTTTGATTGTACATCTTTCCATAAAAAAAAAAATAAATAAAAATGATAAAATATTTTAAATATAAATATATAATAATATAATATAAAACAAATATAAAATAATTTTAAATAAAATAAAATAATGAAAAATAACTAATATAATAATAATAATAATAATAATAATAATAATAATAAAATAATGATAACAATAAAATAAACAAATGCTTCTTTCTTGAACTTTCTATCCGTGAATCCTGAAAAATAAAATGTATGACACAAAAATATTATTTTAATATTAAAACAAATAAATAATAAATAAATAAATCAATAAATCAATAAATAAATCAATAAATAAATCAATAAATCAATCAATAAATAAATAAATCAATAAATAAATAAATAAATAAATTCAACTTTTTTTTCTCACAATTCCAGCTTTATGTTCTCACAAATTATGAGTTTACATCTCATGATTCACACTTGATTTTTTGGCAATTAGAATAATATTAGCAAAATATAAATTCTGTCATTCTTTCCTGCAATTCTGACTTTTTTCTCTCTCTAATTTTGAGCTTCATTTTAACATGTATTCACATAGAAAACATACATTTTACATTGTATAATATTTAATAATTTTTAATGTATTTTTGATCCTTGATGAGCAGAAAAAAATACTTTCAGAAACATAAAAAATAAAATAAAATAAAATAAATCCAAGCTTGTGAACTGTAGTGTATTACTTTTAAAGGCGTACTGCAAATATATTATATTTTGTATATAAATATATTATATATGAAATACTATACTATAAATGACAATATATTTTAAAACCACATACATGTGAACTGTGATGTGTGTTAATATGTCAGCAGGGTTTGTTTCTTACCTGTGCATGTGAAGAATTTGGATTCTCCAACACTCAGTTCCACTTTATTCAGTGATATTGACACCTGAAGCATCGCTGTGACAAAAAGAGAGAAACACAGATTTATTAATCATATTATTTAATTATATAGAGCGCTTTATACAATACTGAACGTTTCAAAGCAGCTTCCCAGAGATAAACAGGCAAATAACACTGCTATTGTTCAACCATAACACATCAATATCAAACGCAGGACGGACATCGAACACAAAACAAGGCCTACAATCTCACATTCGTCTCCTCTGGAGCGTCAGATCAACCTGTGCTCAGATTTGCAGTCAGAGACCTCAATATGAGCTCCTCCACGTTCACTTTAAAACTCTATACGCATCACAACTAGTGACTCATTTGTGCTATTTTTACTCCTTATGAACTATACAAACATCTGAGACAAACACTTCATATTTAAATGAAACATGAGCAATTTTCTCTAATATCTGAAATATGAAAAATATGAATAACACAGCTGATGGATTTGCTGAATGAAACCCAATACTTGTTTTGTTTACTAATTTCAAGTGCAGATTACAAAAATAGCGTCTGTTTTGTTCAGCACGTCACACTTTCTCACTAAATATGATGCATTTTGTAGCACTTTTGCTTTTAACAACCACTTGTAAGGTGAAAATTCTTGTATTATCACTTAATAGCAGAAAAAACAACAATACAAAAACATGATTGCTGTCCGATTCTGAGTCAGATGATTACAGAGACCGTTTTCACAGTGTTTATGAATGATTCTGATTTTTTTATCAACAATTTCGGCAATTGTATTATTAAACTGACTGCCTTAAATACACAGTGAGGTTTATATAACATAATAATAAATCCAATTTGTTTCCATTTTATACATTTGAACTAACTGAATGTTGTGTTCTGGACAAATTTAAACATGCTCACATTTTTTTATTAAGTGAATATAATTGATTTCACAATGAACAGATTTATGCTGACTTAAATAAATGCATTTTGAAAATTGTGCAATAAATAAATAAATGACGGAGTGCATAAATCTTACCGGTTTCTTATTTGCATCACATTAGGTTTATTAATTTGTTTATGTTAATTGTGTAATGCAATTCAAAAACTTCAATTAAAGTAAATCAAATTAATTTGATTAGCGCATATGTTGTAAAAAAATGAAAATAAATAAATAAATAAATACAATAAACAAACAAATAATAAACAAAAATAAATAAATAAATAAACTATTCCATGATATTTTGAATGCAAAAGTCGTACCTGTTTTATATTTGCATCACATTAGGTTTATTAATTTATGTTTATTGTGTAATCCCAATTTTATAAGCAATTCAAAAACATAAATTGAAGTAAATCAAATTAATTTGATTAGTGCATATTTTGCAATAAATACATAACAAATATAAATGAATGAATGAATGAATGAATAAATAAATATAAAATAAAATAGAATGAAAAATAAATAAATAAAAAAACTATGCCATGATATTCTGAGTGCATAAATCGTACCTGTTACTTATTCGCATCTCACTAGTTTTTTTTTTTATTTATGTTAATTGCGAAATTAAAATTTTATATGTAGTTTAAAAAACGTAAATTGAAGTAAAATCAAATTAATTTGATTAGTGCATATTTTGCAATAAATAAATAAATATAAATATAAATGAATGAGTGAATAAATAAATAAAAATAAAATAGAATAAATGAATGAATGAAAAATAAATAAATAAATAAACTACGACATGATATTCTGAGTGCAGAACTCGTACCCGTTTCTTATTCACTTCACATTATGTTTATTAATTTATGTTAATTGCATAATCCAAATTTTATATGCAGTTCAAAAATGTAAACTGAAGTAAAATCACATTAATTTGATAAGTGCATATTTTGCAATAAATAAATAAATAAATATAAATGAATGAATGAATGAATAAATAAATATAAAACAAAATAAAATAGAATTAATGAATGAAAGACAGATTAATTAATTAAATAATTAATTAATTAATTATGCCATGATATTCTGAGTGCAGAAATCTTACCTGTTTCTTATTCACATCTCACTAAGTTTATTAATTTGTTTATGTTAATTGTGTAATCCAAATTTTATTTGCAATTCAAAAACTTAAATCGAAGTAAATCAAATTAATTTGATTAGTGCATATTTTGCAATAAATAAATAAATAAATATAAATGAATGAATGAATGAATAAATAAATATAAAACAATATAAAATAGAATTAATGAATGAAAGATTAATTAATTAATTAATTAATTATGCCATGATATTCTGAGTGCATAAATCTTACCTGTTTCTTATTCACATCTCACTAGGTTTATTAATTTGTTTATGTTAATTGTGTAATGCAAATTTTATTTGCAATTCAAAAACTTAAATCGAAGTAAATCAAATTAATTTGATTGGTGCATATTTTGTGATCAAAACATAAATAAATACACTGCATGTAATGGAAAGTTGGGTAATATTAGGCTTTTTTTTTCTTCAAAATCAGCAGATTTTTTGTATGATTTTGTGCATGTACATGATCTTTCAAATTTCGTTTTCAAGTTGCTCTTCAGATCTTCAGAAAAACAGCGGAGCATGCATCAGCACACCTACAGATGGCAGTGCGGCGACGGCAGCGCGATTCCTCCGCGGTCGCTGTGTAAATCTTTAACACGTCAAGCGCGCGGCTGATTTATTCCTGTCAGGGATGAGGGTGGAGAGGAAGCAGCCTGTCCTTTTATTGTTGGCCCGTTGTAGTTTTTCGCGCTCCGACCGCAGCTCATCTCCTCAGACTCGGCTAACTGCAGCTCGTCTGGCGGGGACGTCTAATTTGGGAAGCCACGGGCTGATTAATGACCAAAGCGCGGCCCTGAACTCCGCAATTAGAGACTACGGCTGGCACACGACTGACTTTGATGGCTGCCACCTGAGGTGGAAAGGAAATGTCACCGGAGCCATAAGAGGCAAACGCGCGCGTGCGTTCGCTAGCTTTAGTGCCGCCGAGCTCGTTTTGCATTTTAAAGCTGAAAATTAAAATTCTGTCATCATTTATTCACCCGCGGGTCGTTCCGAACCAAAGCGCGGAGCACAAAAGAAGACGTGGGCGAGTCGGCGATGACAGAATTGTCATTTTGTGCTCGGCTAAAAGTATTTGGAGTGTAACTGAAGACTTGAAGTGAATTAATGATCCAGATGCTGTTCCGAGACAATAAAAAACAACACGGAGCTCGTTTGTCGGACTAATCCGATTAGTGCGTTCGTTCGTTCGCAGCCGTTTGGCAGGTGTGAAAATTAATCTGAAATCGTGCCCACGCAAAATAATAAAACACAAACCTGTGCGAGTCATTAAACTCCAGAAGAGTTACAGCCGCATAAACAACCTTTCTAACAAGCTCAAGACAGCTTAGCAGGACAAACTTCACTAATAAATGACTGTTTACTGTTTTAGAGAGCGCTTTGCTCAGATCTGACATCTACAATTACTGTTACTCATTCAGATGAGCTTCACTAAACAACAGGTCTCTTCTGCTCAACAAGGCTCCGTTTATTTGATCAAAAATACAGTAAAAATTGTGAAATATTATTACTATTTAAAATAGCTGGTTTTATGTACATATATTTTAAACTGTAATTTATTTCTCTGATCAAACCTGAATTTTCAGCATCGTTACTCCAGTCTTCAGTGTCACATGATCCTTCACAAATCATTCTAATATGCTGATTTGCTGCTCAACAAATATTTATGATTATTAGCAATTTTTGTGGAAACTGTGATGCTTTTTATTTTTAGGATTCACAGATGAACAGAAAGTTCAAAAGAACAGCATTTTTAAAAAAAAAATAAAGCTAAAAACAAATAAATTATGCAATACTAAATTATAATTACGCTTAATTCAATTATAATTATATAACTATTATTATAATTATAATTATGTTATAGAAAGGCAAAATTATAAGATAAGAAACTGAGATAATGTGTCATAATTACAACAAAAAATCAAATAATATGACACGATGCTAAAAATAACGACGCTAAAAATCATTAGTTTGATCACATGAATAAATTACATTTTACATGTATTCACAAAGAAAACACTTATTTGAAATTGTAAAAATATTTAACAATATTTTCTTTTTTTAATATAAAATACAGACAGTTAATTGTAGTATAAATATGCATTTTAACATGACAAAATATTAAAAAGTATTATTTATATAACATTATAGTCGTTTTTAATATTTAGCTTTCATTTTATAATTTCAGTTTTAATTTTGGTGAAATTGTAACAATTTTGATTTGCTTTCGCGGTTTTATATTTTTTTTATTATTTGTTAAGTATTTCTATAGAATTTGAATTTCAGTTTTAATACTTCTAAAACTTGAACGTAAATCTATTTATCTATTTAAAAAATATATCACATTAATAATTTATTTAATTTTAAGTTTTATTTCAGCTTTATCGCAATTAAAAAAAACATACAAATAGTAAATAGTTGTTATTTTTAGTTTTCAATCAATAGTTTAGGTTTAGCTTTTTTAGCTTTATAATTTCAGTTTTCATTTTAGTGCTAAAAATGTAAGTTTGATCACATGATTTAATTACATTTTGCATATATTCACATAAAAAACAGTTATTTGAAATTGTAAAAATATTTATTTGTAACAACATAATAGTTGTACAAATAAATCATAGTAAAAATTATGGTGAGAAAAAGTGAGAATTAAGAAATTATGAGATAAAATATCTTAAGGAGATAAAGTCATAACTATGACTTGTAAAAAATTATGATATTCTCTAATGAATATAAAGCAAAAAAAAACATTTAAGAATTTAAGAGTCATTTGTTGGTAAATCAGTTATTTTCTTTTTGTTTTGAATTAATTAATGGATTGCATTCATATTTTTTGTCATTTTTATTAATTACAATGTTTAAAATATTTCTATATTGCTTCAATAAAAGTTTATATATAATATAAATATTATAAATATAGTAATATTATTTTTTATCTTTTATATGCATACAGACAGTTAATTGTAGTATAAATATACATTTTAACATGACACAATATTAAAAAGTATTATTTATATAATATTATAGTAGTTTTTTATATTCAGCTTTCATTTTATTGTTTAGTTTTCATTTTGGTGAAATTGCAGCAATTTTAATTTGCTTTTGTGTTTTTATTATTTTAATTATTTTATTTACTATTTTCATTTTTATTACTTGTTAAATATATCTATAGAATTTTAATTTCAGTTTTAATACTTGTTTAAAACTTGAACTTAAATCTATTTATTTATCTAATTTTTTTAAAAAATCACATTCATAACTAATTCATTTTTACGTTTTATTTCAGCTTTATTTCAATTAAAAAAAAAACATACAAATAGTCCATAGTTTTTATTTTTAGTTTTCAGTCAATAGTTTAGGTTTAGCTTTCCTTTTATAATTTCAGTTTTAATTTTAGTGCTAAAAATGTAAGTTCGATCACATGATTTAATTACATTTTGCATATATTCACATAGAAAACAGTTATTTGAAATTGTAAAAATATTTATTTGTAAAAACATAATATTTTCATTTATTTTTTAAATATTACAATAAAAATATTAAGATAAAAGGATGGAATGGACATGGAAGGATGTCAGATGGAAATAAGTGAGAATGAAGAAATTATTAAGAAACTATGACTTGTTGAAATTACGATAAATAGAAAGTAAAAAAAAACAACAGAATTTATTTAAAATAGAACTCTTTTGTAACATTATAAATGTCTTTAATGTCACTTTTGAACAATTTAATGTGTTCTTGATTAATAAAAGTATTAATTTATTTAAAAAAAATCATTCTAACCCCAAGCTTTTAATTAAAAGTAAATAATAATTAATAATTAAAAACTAAACAGAATGGAGGCAAACGCTGATCATATCCAGGAGAAAAAAGAGAAAATCATATTCTTTAGTTACAGTTACCTGTGCTTTGACCTCAATCATCACATAAACACTTTTTATTCAAAGTAATTATGTCAATTAATTTACCTTAGAGCAAATCCTGCTCTAACTCTTTTAAAAAGCAAATTAATATTTTTATTAATCAAGGATGCATTAATTGGATCAACAGTGACAGTAAAAACATTTATAATGTCAAAAAAGGTTTATATTTCAAATAAATGTTGTTCTTTTGAACCTTCTATTCTTTTGTGAATCCTGAAAGATAAAATGCATCACGTTTTCCACAAAAATATTGTGCAGCGCGACTGTTTTCAACATTGATAATAATCATAAATGTTTGTTGAGCAGCAAATCAGCATATTAGAATGATGATCATGTGACACTAGGAGTAATGATGCTAAAAATGCAGATTTGACCACACGGATAAATTACATTTGAACAGATAATCACGTAGAAAACAGTTATTTGAAATTGTAAAAATATTTCACATTTTACAGTATTTTTGGTCAAATAAATGCCAGCCTGGTGAGCGGAAGAAACGTCTTTTAAAAATGTTTAACCTTCACTAACTCATTATCATTCAGAACAGCCTCACCTTGTATTAACTGTAATTACGCACACAGACGGGACGTCCCGAGGGCCAAACGACACTCACACTGTATTTGACAGAGAAATCCAGAGGCCGCGTGAGTCTCCCCGGACGTACGGAGGGTTAACGGCGGGTAGGAGCGCCGCAGAGATGCTAAAAGAGTGGCAGTGCATGCTGGGATGCGTCTCTGAACAGAACGGGGGGGTTTGTGTGACACAGACACACGCTGAGACGCCCTGAGGCGTAAATACGGCTGCTGCTTCCCACCTGGGACTGCAGAGAAGAAGGTTTGTGTCAGCGTTCCTCTTCATGTCTCTGTGAGCGCGTCGACGTTTAAATGCGCTCTAAAGTCCCACACGCACCTGTGAGAATCCGTGCTCGTCAGCTGCAGTTTTACCCCGTTTACCGTGGTACGCTTGCCTGGAGCGATGCTGCTCCTGCCTGAGCATTCACAGTTCATAGCATCGGGGAGGACTGAGTAAATACTGTACAGTAGAGTTATGACACAGCAGTATATACGGTGTATGGCTGGGAATCGTAAGGAGTTTAGCATTTCTGGTTCTGATACACAAATTCTACTTCCTTAAAATGTGCATTAATAATTCTTTGAGGACTTTTGAGGGAGTTACGTTGAGGAAAAGATGAAAATAATGACTTTTGAGTTTGTAAAGAACCAGTTCAGTGAGTCAGATTCTTTTGACCGATTCATTAAATGAACTGACTCAGAAGAGTCATTTGTTGGTAAATCAGTCATTTTCATTTTATTTTGGTAATCTTATTTATTGCATGTATGTTTTTGTCATTTTCATTAATTTAAAAATATTAAAAATATTTCTATATTGCTTTAATAAATGGTTATATAAAAATATGGTAATAGTATTACTTTTTAAATCTTTTTAAATGAAATAGTATAAAGATACATTTTAACATGACACAATATTAAAAAAGTATTACTTATATAATATTATAGTAGTTATTAATATTTAGCTTCATTTTGTAATTTTAATATAAATAAAACTTAATATAATAAAATTTATAAATTTAAATTTAGGTAAAATTGTAGCAATTTTGCTTTGTTTTTATGTTTTTGTCATTTTTATTACTTTTTAAATATTTCTATATTATTTTAATTTCAGTTTTAGGACTTCTAATGCTTGTATTTAAATCTATTTATTTATCTAACAAAAACAAAATCTCACATTTTTGAGTTATTCCATTTTATGTTTTCCATTCAGCTTTATTTCAACTTAAAAAACAAACATAAAAAAAGTAGTCAATAGCTTTTATTTTTAGATTTCAGTCAGTATTTTAGGTTTAGCTTTCATTTTATAATTACAATTTTAATTTCCGTAAAATTGTATCAATTTTGTTTTGCTTTTGAATTTTTTTATTTTTATTATTTTTTAAATATTTCTATGTTATTTTAATTTCAGTTTTAGTAATTCTAATACTTGAAATTAAATCTATTTGTTTTTCTAATAAAAAGAAAATCTCACATTTTTAAGTTATTCAATTTTAAGTTTTCCATTCAGCTTTATTTCAATGATTAAAACAAACAAACAAACAGTCAATAGTTTTTATTTTTAGTTTTCAGTCAGTAGTTTAGGTTTAGCTTTCATTTTATAATTTCATTTTTAATTTTAATTTGGGTAAAATTGTAAAAAAAAAAAACTTTTGTTTTTGTCATTTTTATTATTTAAAAGAAATCTATATCATTTTAATTTCAGCTTTAGTGCTTCAATTGCTTGAACTTAAATCTATTTATGTAATAAAAAGAAAATCTCACATTTTTAAGTTATTTAATTTTAAGTTTTCCATTTAGCTTTATTTCAATTTAAAAAAGTCAATAGTTTTTATTTTTAGTTTTTAGTCAATATTTTAGGTTTAGCTTTCATTTTATAATTACAGTTTTAACTTTAATTTTGGTAAAGTTTTTGCAATTTTGTTTTGCTTTTGTCTTTTTTTTAATATTTCTATATCATTTTAATTTCAGGTTTAGTACCTCTAATGCTTGTACTTAAATCTATTTATTTATCAAATAAAAAGAAAATCTCACATTTTTAAGTTATTCAATTTTATGTTTTTCATTCAGCTTCATATCAATTTTAAAAACAAACAAACAAACAAACAAAAACATACAAACAAATAGTCAATAGTTTTTTTATTTTTAGATTTCAGTCAATATTTTAGGTTTAGCTTTCATTTTATAATTACTTGCTTTTGTCTTTTTTTATTTTTTTTTAATATTTCTATATCATTTTAATTTCAGTTTTAGTACTCCTAATGCTTGTACTTAAATCTATTTATTTTTTTCTAATAAAAAGGAAATCTCAAATTTTTAAGTTATTAAATTTTAAGTTTTCATTCAGCTTTATTTCAATAATAAAAAATTGAAAAGAAAAAACCAAAAAAAATAACAACAACAACAACAACAAAGAAAACATACAAATAGTCAGTAGTTTTTATTTTTAGTTTTCAGTCAATAGTTTAGATTTTGTCAACAACACTGGCACAAAAAACGACGCAGAAATTAAAGTACTTTACTAACTGTCATGAAAATGATTTGGTTCGAGTTTTTTATTTTTATTATTTAATCGATTTCCAGCCTTAATTTTGCCTCCTTCCTTTACAAGGACAACTGTATTTCTTATATAAAAACAGATTTCTGCAGTAGTTGACCCATGACTTGAGTTTCCCCAGCACGCTAAAGAACAGGCTCACGGAGCGGCAGTCAGTCTCCCAGCATGCACTGCATCCTGACAGCATCTCCTGTGATTTGAGTTGCCGTGTGCCGCTTTCATTTCAGCGAGATGTTCTACAGCCGCCGCGTCTGATTCCACGTCAGCTCACAACACCCACGGGTGTCAGAGCGGCTCGTCTAATGTGGCGTGTGGGAGCTGAACTTCTGCAGTCCCAGAGGATCGCTCCTCAGAGAACACCAGCGCTGCCCAAACTGCACTAAACAACACATCCATCAGCACGACTAATAGTGGCATGTGTCTGAACGCCGCTCAGGGCCTTTAGTCTTTCGGTATTAAAGCATGTTTACCGCACAAAAGTCATTTGTGAAGTTTGCGACGTGATGTTTACGCCGCCGGAGATTTCAGACTGATGATGGAGACGTCCAGCAGATCGAACACACATTTCAGCTTCTGAACACTTCATGCAACATAAATTACTTCATATTCAGTCTCCACCATCACATGTAGAAAAATTGTTAACACTTAAGATTAAGTCAACAAAGTCTCATTTACTAACATTACTTAATGCATTGGTTAACGTGAACTATAATATTTTTGCAGCATTTATTAACCTTTGTTGATGTTTGCATTTTAATTAATGTTTCCCTTTGAAATATTTCTATATCATTTTAATTTCAGTTTTTGTACTTCTAATGTTTGAACTTAAATATATTTAAAAATATAAAAATATATATCTTAAGTCATTTTTATTTCAGTTTAAGTACTTTTAATACTTCAACTTAAATAGTTGACAAGGCTCCAATCTGTAAAATATATATATATATATGTGTGTGTGTGTGTGTGTGCTTATATATAAATATGATAATATTATTTTTTATCTTTTAATCAGACAGTTAATAGTAGTATAAATAGACATTTTAACATGACAAAATATTAAAAGCATTATTTATATAACATTATAGTAGTCATCAATATTTAGGTTTCATTAATTTCCGTTTTAATTTTAATTTTTCATTTTGTGTTTTTGTAATTTTAAATTTGTTTCCATATCTTTTTTTTTTCCAGTTTTAGTACTTCTAATACTTGAAATTCAATCTATTTATTTATCTAATAAACAGAAATTCTTAAATTTTTAAGTTATTCAATTTTAAGTTTTCCATTCAGCTTTATTTTGATTAAAAACAACAACAACTACAACAAAACATACAAACAAATAATCAATAGTTCTTATTTTTAGTTTTCAGTCTATAGTTTAGCTTTAGCTTTCATTTGATAATTTCAGTTTTAATTAAAATTTAGGTTTGGCTTTTGTGTTTTTGCCATTTTTATTATTTTTTAAATGTTTCTGTATAATTTGTATTTCAGTTTTAGTAAGTCTAATCCTTGAAGTTAAATCTATTTATTTATCTAATAACAAGAAAATCTCACATTTGTAAGTTATTTAATTTCAAGTTTTCCATTTAGCTTTATTTCAATATTAATAATAATGCTAATAATAATATAAAAAACATACAAACAAATAGTTAATCATTTTTATTTATATTTTTAAGTAATTTTTATTTTAGTTTAAGTACTTTTAATACTTCAACTTAAATAGTTGACAAGGCTCTAATCTGTAAAAAAAAAAAAAAAAAAAAGTGTTTCAATTAAAAAAAAAAAAAAAGTTTCCATTCAGATTTATTACAATTAAAAATAAATAAATAAATAAATACATATATAAGGTTTAATAATGATTATTAAGGTTAATAATCAAGTAATTAGTTATTAATAGGCAAGAAACAAAATAAAAGTAGAAAAACTGAAATAGTATAAAATATACTCAAATACTCTTCAAAAAATTACTGTGTAGCTAATTGATGTTAATAAATGATACCTGAAAAGGTATTAATTTTTGTTTAAATGATTAAATAACTATAAAAATTTGATCATGTCACACAAGTGGTCTCAAAACTCAAATAGCTTTAATATTGCTGAGCATACAGTAGAGCACGGAGCGACAACACTAAGGAAATGCATGAGCGGATCAAATGTAAACCTTCAATGTAATTAAAGTCACTTCGGATAAAATCATCTGCCAAATGCATGAATGTAAAAATGCAAATAGCTCCCACAGACTCTCTGCAAAGAATTTACCGCAGTAAAGTGCTCATGGTGCTGACAGTAAAGAGCTAATATCCCATATTCTGCTATAAAGTCATAATGCTTAAATGGACTTTATGGGTCATAACGCTGCTTCTGCTTAGTCGTCGCTTTGAGCAAGTGACAAATAAAGCACATAAAACGTATATTACCTTAACACGCTAATCATACCAAGAGCCATTAGAATCAGATGTGTGCACAGGATCAAATTCATAATTGATGGGTTGTTATATTTTAGGTCTCTTTATTCCTGGTTCTGTTGCTCTCTCACGCCTTGTCTCGTCGGGTTAATTAAACGAGCCGTATGTTCTCGGTGTGACAGTATTTGGCCATTTAGGTGCTCAGGTGAGTCTCACTGAGAGCTTGAGATCTAAAAATACAGAAGGACTGAGTGCAGTCATAGATATTCACACACAGACCCTCAGTGGAGAACAACACATCAGTGCAGTAAAACTAAGCTGTGCAACTTTTACAACTTACTAGGAGTAGTGGAGCACATTTTACAAGCAAATTCGATTTCAGTTTTTATACTGTAAATTCCTTGTTTAATTCAATGTGTTACTTGCTTAGCGCGCACACACACACACACACACACACACACACACACACACACACACATGTAGCAAGAACAGGTACACACACACACACACACACACGTTGTGTTACACACACACACACACACACATTTTAGGCAAGATATACTTAAGGCAAGATAGTAGGCAAGAAGTTTTGTTAAAACGTCATGTTCTAATTAAATCCGCATTAATTTGCAAACATTCCCAGAAAATAAATCTGATTATTGGATAAAGCCAGGTTCTAAATTCTTATTTGATTTTGTTTTTACAGAGGGGATTTTCTATTTCTCTTTTGATCACTCCATAAATCAGAAAATACTGTCAACAGACAGAAAAAAAACACATTTTTCAGAATATAAAGTTGTATAAAACCCAGCGAATGATATATGAACAAACCCTTCAGTAAAACCCTTCATGATATAGATAGGAATAAAACTGTTAAGTCTAGTGTATGTAAGTGCTGCTGAAGTGGAGAGAAAACTCATTTTGAGAAATGGCTTGTAAAGATATCTATAGTAGTTGCAATGTGCAGACGCAAACAGATGAAGTGCAAAAATAAAACCAGGCAAATGATATATGAACAAACCTCTCAGTAAAACCCTTCAGAATATAGACAGGAATAAAACTAAGTTTTGGTGTATGTAAGTGTTACTGAAGTGGAGAACAAAACTTTTTAAATGTATGCATTGTAATTGAAATCTGCACACGCAAATAGATAAAGTGCAAAAATAAAACCAGGCCAATGATATATGAACAAACCTCTCAGTAAAACCCTTTAGAATATAGACAGGAATAAATCTGTA
>JAHKKF010526716.1:4255-22508 GCA_019740295.1 Labeo calbasu
TGTTGTTCCAAACCTGTAAGACCTTCGTTCATCTTCAGAACACAAATTAAGATATTTTTGATGAAACCCGAGAGCTTTCTGAGGCCGGACAGCAACGCAACTGATACGTTCAAGGCCCAAAAAGGTAGTATAGACATTGTTACCGTAATGTTACCTTAATAATAAACCTTAATGTTATGAAGCTACGAGAATACTTTTTGTGCTCATAGTTTCATAAAATTACAGTTGAACCACTAATGTCACATGGACTATTTTAATGATGTCCTTACTACCTTTCTGGGCCTTGAATGTGTCAGTTGCCTTGCTGTCTCTGCATTTGATCAAAAATATCTTAATTTGTGTTCTGAAGATGAACAAAGTTCTTACAGGTTTGTAATGACATGAGGGTGAGTAATTAATGATAGAATTTTCATTTTTGGGTGAACTAACTATTTATCCTGTGCTCAAAAGCAAATATCTATGTCACTACAACAGCATGTTACAACTTTTCTAACTCAGAAAAATGTGACCCTGGACCACAAAACCAGTCATAAGTGTATTTGAATAAATAAGCTTTCCATTGATGTATGGTTTGTTAAGATAGAGCAATATTTGGCTGAGAAACAGCTACTTAAAAATCTGGAATTTGAGGGTGCAAAAATCTAAATACTGAGAAAAACCTTTAAAGCTGTCTAAATCAAGTTCTTAGCAATGCATATTACTAATCAAAAATTAAGTTTTTATATATTTGTGGTAGGAAATGTACAAAATATCTTCATGAAACATGATCTTTACTTAACTTCCTAATGATTTTTGTCATAAAATATTTTTTATATTTTTGGCTATTGCTACAAATATACCCGTGCTACTTAAGACTAGTTTTGTTGTCCAGGGTCACAAATGGTTATGGATTATATGTTGACTATTCAAGATAGCAAAGAGTTTATGTATTCATACTTTCAATGCTTGAGGTTCGTAACAAATATTTGGCCTGATGCTCCAGTGTTCCCATAAACAAGCTAGTAATTTGTAATTTGTTAATAATTTGTTTTCAAACCAAAGGCAGAAATAGGGTTTTATATCATATACACAGTTAACTGTTAAAATGTTTGGGTTCAGTAAATGTTTTTGAAAAAACTCTTTCATGCTCACCAAGGCTACATTTATTATTATTCAAAAACACAGCAAAACAGTAATACTGTGAAATATAAATATAAATATTATGTTTGGTAACACTTTAGTTTAGAGATAAATTCTCACTAGTTGCTCATTAGCAAGCATATTACTAGCATTTTGGCTGTTTACTACTGCTTATAAAGCATATTAATGCATGACCATATTCTACATCCTAAATCTAATATCTAAACTTAACAACTACTACAATGACTATTGATTAGGAGTAATTCGCAGTAATTCGAGTTTATTGAGGCAAAAGTCATAGTTTACAGTTAAATAACAGTGAAAACCGGATGTTAAAATAAAGTGTGTAAAATGTATTTCTGTGGTGACAAAGCTGAATTCGCAGCAGCATTACTGCAGCCTTCAGTGTCAAATGATCCTTCAAAAATCATTCTAATATGCTGATTTGCTGCTCAAGAATTTTTTTTTAATGATTAAAACAGTTGCGCTGCTTAATATTTTTGTGGAAACTGATTTTTTTTTGCCTATTCTTTGATGAAAAGAAAGTTCAAAGGAACAGTGTTTATATCATATTTGAAATAACATCATAAATGTCTTTACTGTCACATTTGATTAATTTTGCAAAATGTATTACATATATTCTGTATTTTACATACATATATATGCACACACACACACACACACACACACACACACAATGCATTGCAGTGCACAATGCACAACCTATGCATTTCTTTCCTTGTTAAAAGCACTAACATTTTCCATTCCTTTTGTCCATCCCCTGGCCTGCCATCAATCACACACCTGCGGCCTCTCTATTTCATCTGCCACAACCCGTGTCTGTCATACACCACCTGCACCCTTCCTAATGTACATTGTGTTGACTCCAATTTTAATATAAAATTAAAATATTTATTTATCTTATCATTAATATCGTATTGATAAAATTAACATTTTTATGCAAATTAGTTTGAATCCATGCCAGCCTGGAAAAGTGAACTTCCTCAACTGCTTCTTAGTTCCTCCTGTGTGCTTTAAAATCTAGGGACTGAATTTATTAAAGCTATTTCACTCCAATGTCAGAAGAATGAGACAAAGCCTTCGTGCCCTAGTGAGTGTTCTTCCCTCAGATCCCCACGGAAGAGGCCGCTTTAGCCTCATTAGCACCCGGTCTCATCTAAAGACCCGACGTGTTCAGCGTGTGGGACGGGGATAATAAAGAAGAGGGCAGAGATTCAGCGGCTCAGTCTGCATCCGCTGCTCCTCAACCAGAATTACTGGGTTGCATGAGGGTTTAACACACCTTAACCAGGATCTGTTTGACATTGCGATATAAGCTTCAAATTATGGATACAGAAAGAAATACAAATGAAAAGTAGCCTATCTTTGCAGAGACTGTAAAGAAAAACTAGTATCAGGTCATTCTACAATGAACCGTACTTTGAATCTACTTTGAATATATTCATAATTTGAAAGCAGGATTACATAGAAGCGTTCTATTCAAAAAATAGATTCCATTGATAAGAATCTTTGAATATATTCAAAGATCAAAAATATTAAGTCAAAACCCACAATAATTGTCCTAATGTACTGTCCATGAGGGACTTTACGCTTCTCAGTGGCCTTTCCTTTATAACAGGATGTTTTCTGCTCTTGATGAATGAATCTACAAGCTATCCGGTACACCGGGACTTGTTAGGGTTCACAGACCGTCCTCAGAGAGATACAAGGAGCAGGAATTAACTATGGTGACAGCTGCAGAAACCAGAGACCAGAGTTATTTTTAAAACCTCTACTGTAACATTTCAAGTCAGCATCCCTCCTCAGACAAGTGCACTTATTAACTGGTGCCACTAATCATGTGAGGAATCTACATATTTTGCTCAGAGAGAAAAAGAATCCTGAGCATGCATGAAAATTTGTAAACAAAGTATTTGGCAAAAAGAGAGGGGATGAAAAAAAGGCCATTAATCATTTTAAATAACAAAATATAGAAAACAAGAAAATAAGCATGCTTATTTCCACATTTCCCATCAGTGCATCTGTTGTGGGATCAATTTTGTTGCCAGGACAGGCACTGCATCATTCATGTGCTGCCATACTAACAAGGAACGCTAAAGCCACATGCCATCTGGACTGCAGGCTTGAAGCAAGTCTCTATGCAAAAAAGGAAGAGTTATTTTACAGCTTTTAATTAAGATCAAAGTGTCAATATGCATTAATATAGCCTAAATGATTATTTACAGGTGCATTATAGGATTAGTGCTGTGCATCACTAGTTTCTCATGAGCCGTTCAGTGACAACCAGCCGTTTTGTATTTCATTTGTCATTTGTTCATTTTCATTCAGGCATTTGTAATTTTCTTATCTGCCTGACTGTTTGAGTAGGTGTCCTGCCTAGTAGTTACAGTCGGTATGTAAAAAAAAAACTGTTCAAAAAATGCCCAGTATTTGACAAATACCATTCATGGATATCATACAGACTGGAAAAATGTAACAAATACAGATGCATAGTGATTGTAATCTTCCATTCGCCCACCAAGCCCAGCCAGGACGCTAAATTCTCATAAAAATTCAAATCATTGGTAGATCTCCATCTTTTGGTCAGTAATGGGCATTACAAGAGAGTCAGAGTCTGGAATTTCTTATTTTGGACAATTCTAGCTGTATGATCGAAGTGTAAAGTTGTAGTTCGCGATCAAAGTGACGCACACACTGCTGATTATTTAGTTTATATTTTGACAGAGCACTTAATTAATTATGTGAAAGTGAAATAATGTAAGCAACAAACAGGTTTGTTTCTGAAGAAATTGTGAAAGTGCAGCATTTTGTTATATTTGCCGCTCTCTTGTGGACAGAGTTTGTATAACCACTTGCAACTGTGGGAAAAGTTAATGAGTTATACATCATACAACAACACAAGAAAGCTCTGATAAAACAAAATCCAATTATACACAGAAAATAAGAACATCCATTTTATATTCATGAATAACCTCATAAGTAAAAAAAAATAGAAATGAGAAAAAAATGAAATAATGTCTTTTTCTTTGTTTGATACAGAGAATATAGCCTGCTGAAAAAAAAAATAGATACCATCACAAAATTTGTAATGGTTCTACTGGATATAATGGGACTGCAATGGACCCTGTTGGTCTCTTCTGGTAGTTGGTCACCTTCTATTTGGTGGCTTGTTAAAACCAATAAATCCTAAAGGAATATGTCCCAATACAACACACTACAGAAAACCATTTTTAAAATGGTTTTAATGGTTAAAAGTTGATGGTTTGTAATGTTTGTAAAGGTATTTGTAGTGGAAACTATTAGAATTTCTGTGGTAGTTCTATTGTTTTTTTTCAACAGGGTACTTATTTAGTAATTGTAGCTTTAATGTGTAACTGAGAATTGATATTTTCACAGTAGTTAAGGCTCTTTTATAGATAAATGGTGGAGATAGTAACTTTTAGTTGATCCCACTTCTGACGACAAGAATGGTATATTACAAGAACGGTAACTAACAATACATTATTTTCAGTGCGAAAGTAAGCCCTTTTCTATGAATGTGCAAGACTTCCGGTTCATTAGCCGCTGTGGGGAAATAACGAGAAGAATAACAATATGCAGTAGCTAAACTGTAAAACTGTTTGAACTACAAACCAGCGTGTTCATAATATAATACATCAAAATAATATGGTAAGACACATCAGTTTGCAACATCAAGCAGCAAGTTGTTTTGTACAGCTAAAAATAACTGGAAGACACATACGCCAGACACATTATATTTACAAATGGCCGCACCCGCTCAATTGAAAGCACTAAAACAAACACGCCCATACCCCAACGGGACCTCTCCCCTATTTAGATATATCTCCGCCCCACACGTACCTAGACATCCCTGGACGATTGCGGAAACAAGCGAAGATGACACACAAGCATAATAAAGCAAAAGCCAACACAGATAAGTTGTGTGAAACAAAACAAAATCAAAGTTACTGACCTATCAAGAAGAAACAACGCAACCTCGGCATCTGATTTGGGCCTTTCCCGCCCTCCACCGCTGGAGAGCTGCTCCAGTACTTACGGGGGTCCAACCTCTTGCCTGATCGTAAGCCTTCTTTTTAATGCTTTGTTCCTCCGATATTTTCTTCTTTTTTTTTATCTTCCGGTTCTCTCTATCTAGTCGATCTGCTAATATCAGTCCTGTGCACTCAAATTGAGCGCTGTCTTTTTCTATCATTACAAGACATGCCCGTTACTGCTGATTGGCTACAAGTGTGTTTTGGGATCCGGTCTGACACTGCGGTCAAAAGCGTTTTAAAAAAATTGCTTAGTGCAATTTTTTTTTAAATTAGGGGGATATTATTGTCTACACGAAGGCACAGTAATATTCTGTGCAAGTCGTCTGCCACTTTAAATGCTCCAACTTTTTAGAGCAGGATGGATTCTGATTGGCTGTTTAAGTTTTTAATCGTTTCCAAGCTGGAAAACCGTTTTGAGAGTGATTTCAACGATATCGTTCTTATGTGCTTGTATAGCTACTGTTGTTGTGCTGACTCTGCTATCTTTTAATTCAGAACGACTTTTAATTATCTTTATCGATGTACTTATTGTCCATTGTGTGAAGGGGCCTTCAGACAAATGCACATTGTAAAAGCTCTGTAGAAAAAAAAGTATATGAAGATTGCACAGGCACTGACCATGGTGCTGAAATTGTACAAGAATAATGAGCTACAACAATAGGGAGAACAGATTTACAGAAAAGCGACCGTCATTTACAAATAGCCTAGGGTGAAATTAAAAAGAAAATAATGTGATTTTGCCTTGCAGTATAAGGATAATCAATACCCACGTTATATATTTGAAACTTAGGAGTGTGTGTTACTTTTTAGACCTAGCAATAATAGCCTTGTCTTTCTCCTTGCATTACTTAATGACAGAATAGAGCTATTAGCACTAAGAGGACAAGGCCATTAGAGTATGAATTAATAAATTGTATTTTGGTTGTAACATAAAACTGAAAATAATATAAAGATTTCCTACGTGAGGCAAATTTATCCCACATCTGAACAAATTAAGTTCATATGTAATTGTTTCTGTGTTAATTTTGCAACAGAAATTGTTATTAATTTGAACTTTTAAATTAAAAATGTAGTTTACAATCATGTAATAGCCTATATAAAACAAAATCAATTATTATTAAATCACACCTGAAACAACATGCCAGTTTGTCAGTTTAAAAATATTTTATCCCATAAATCTAAACTAGTATCTTTGTCCAGTGGAATAAATCTAACAATTGATGCTCGGATGAAAAGTCGAAAATAAGAGGAGGGAAGTCATTCACTAATGTGTTTATTGCGATTTAGTGCCATCTATGGGCAAAAGGAAAATTAAATAAGAGGAGGACGTCTTACACCAGGGGGCGTATTGTACAAATACACGTATACAACGAATGTGCATTTAACCCTTGTATGGTGTTCATATTTTTGTTACTTAGCCAGTGTTCGTGGGTCTGATGGACCCGTTGCATTTTTGGGTTTTTAATTCAACACAATTAAAAAAAACTTATGTTAAAATACTCAACAGATGTTTACTTCATCCCAATTACAAGCAATATAAACAGCAGGTATGTCTGATATTTGGCCTTTTCCTTTGTTAGATCAGATTTATGAATGAAAGTGCTACAACCTTGTGCGGGAATGTCAGGGGCAGAAGCACACAACTCACACTTACACTCACAATTTCACAGAATCTCTCACACACATACACACACAAAACACACATACATAATAGCAGGCCCAGACAATACGGGGACAGAGTGAAGTTACACAGGACCTAAAATTTCCACTCTTTTATTAGCCCTGTATGTAACATAAGTGTGTAGGGGGGTGTACAGTGAGTGGTCATTAAAAAATTTGTTCTGATATATGTTCATCACAGAAAATGAGCTTAAAATTTTTTTTTTGGGTGTCATTTTTCTTTTGACAAAAAGTGAAAACGGTTCCCACAGACCAGAACACCATACAAGGGTTAAATAAAAGTACGAATATAAAATACATAATATAAAGAGAATAAATCACATACCACGCTCGCTACACTTAGCAGAGGATGCTGCGACCTCGTTGAAATCCACGCACTCGTGCTTTTACTGGTAAAGTTGACAAATGACAGTGTTCTGCGGCCACCTGCAGTGGTAATTACAAATGACAACGCTATAAAATCAATCAGTATCCTAATTTTTTATTTATTAATTTAAAAACCCAGTAATCCATCCAAGCTATCTGAATACTGGAAGAAACGCGGATATAACAATGTGTGCTCATTCCAAAATATATTAGCTATTTAAACCACAGTCTAACAAAACCAGGAGACTTTTAAGAGTTTCATTACTTTGATGAAAAACTAAACACTGATTCGACAGGTGCAATGTTCAAGTTTTGCCTTACGTTTATGTGAGTCTTGTTTGGTTGGTCCCAAAGACATCAATGGTCTTGGACTGACAACCACTGGCGTGGATGCATGAAGTTTGTTCACTAACTGCTGCCTCTCGTTACAGTGACGCAACTTGTATGTACGTGTCCGCCATACATAATAATACACATGCATGATGAACATTTTTGATTCAGTCTTGTATGACACCTGACTGATGTTCTGTTCAGCTGTGATCGGTGAAGGTCGTGCTCGACGCAGCGCTGAAGCATTAACAAGGTGGCGCTGTGATAGGCCATAAATATGTAACCATGTCATCCGTAAAGCGTTAAAAAAAAAAAAAAATAATTAATTGTAAAGCCATTGTATACAACATTCTAGAATATAACATTTAAAGGTCTGTGCAGGTCAGATCACGTTGCCTGAAGTAAGCCATGACTAACCTTGGAATTGATTATTATTATTCTAAATAATGTTAATTTCACACGAAATGAAACTCTGCAACTATTTTACAATAATAAACCAATCTGCTACAATTGTACATCACTTGATATACAATTACATGTATACCACTTGATCACATTGTTTGTCTGTTTTTTAATATTATTGTTTTGTTGTTGTTGATTTTGTTGTTGTACTTAAGGCTAACCAAATCAACAAAAACTAAAACGTCGTTCATAATGGTTCTGCTCTAACCGATGGCTGTTTTCGAGCTCAGACAGTTTATTTTCAACTGTTTTATTTATTATTTTATTGTATTTATTTTTAGGTATCCAGCCCGTAGTGTTGCAGATTAATAAACGAGTTTTAACAGCAGAGGGCGCTAAACCCCAACAAAGCCAAACTGTATTTCCCTCGGCCGTCTCCGTGTTCGACAGATAACATAATAGGCCTACATTCCCTCACAAAGGACCCTGTGCTTATAAAAAATAAATACATATATAAATAAAATACATTTCCATTGGTTATTTTGACAGTGAACAGTGACACTGTACCGTATCTAACCTAAGATCAAACCTAAGATATTACAGCGTCTGTTGTTTGTTTTGTTTTTTGTTTGTTTGTTTTTGTTTTGTTTTGTTTTTAATCAGGGGGAAAAATATAAAAACCTGATATTGTAAACTCTGTAATGCAAATCGGGAAGATATGTGTTATTGCAATGTTGTATTGTTTAATACATTTAATTTAGATTGTGTTTTGTTCCACTTTTCAAAAAAGAAATGAGAATGTTGAAATTAATTAATTCTGTGCAAATTCGCAGCACAGTGGTACATTTTCAACGCTAAATGTTAAACGTAGGGCATATTCCGACAAATAATTGCAAAGAGTGGGTGTAATTATTTTTCCACAAAAACACCCGAGCCACTTTAACTGTGAAAATCATCGTAACATCGTCTGTTGTGCTTTAAATCAATGTAAATCGAGCATTACAATAAAGAAATTTCTGAACTGTACATTCTTTCCTCCAAGATCTTACGATTTCATCTCCGTACAAACTACAACGTGGGAAACAGGTTCTCCACATAAAATGACGGCAACAAACACACCACCAGTTATTATTTTCTCTGAATTAGTTCAAAAATCAAGCACATTTTATGTATTTATTATAACTCCCATTTCCCTTTTTTCGATTTTATGTGAAAGTGTTGTACCCACTGTACCAGCTCTTGCATTTAATCCGCAGCTGGAGATCAATGTGGAATACAGCAGTATGTCTTTCAGCCAAGAGAACGATCTTCAACAACCATATACACCAGTTTTTACTTATCCATGGGACACTAGGGATGCTTGCTTTGATGCATCACATCACCCAGCCTCATTTTAGTCATTTTTGGTAGTTGCAAATGGCAGTCCAACACGTAATTGTTTATATTTTAAGGCGGGATAAGATAGAACTACTACTCATACTGTCATACTGAGAATGTGATGCCATTTTTATAAAAGATACTTTTGCTGTTCCACACATTCTTGTAGTGTAGGCTATCAATTGCATGCGCTCTGGCCTTGAGCACGAGAAAATTTGCATTGTGTCATGTTCACAAAAACCCATGGCAATTGTTAAACACCCAGGAATTCTGAATACACTCCTCATTAGTAGCCTCAAAGACCTCATTTTTAGTGAATGCAAGACCCTGCTTAATTTTAACAGTGATATTTAGAAAATGAAAATTTCATTCGAACCAGCTAGTAGCAAAATTATTTTGTAAAAAATAATTGTATTGTAAAATTTACTGTAACATGTATTGTAAAATTTTAACGACTTCTGTCGGTAGTCTTTGTGGCTGCTAATGATATGAGGAATACCTATTCCTCATGCTATTCACACACACATTATTTACAGTATATTTTTCGATATTGTAATAAATATGCACTGAAAAGCATTCTTGGAGCACGTAGGGGAGAAAGCACCCCCTTAACCCCAACAGAGCTTTGAAGAGCTTACTATTGTTCCAGTTGGGTTTGAGAACCGGTCATTACCGCTGATTAGCGCTGAAGAGTTTGACAACCTTATTGACTGTCAGAAACACTCTTTTCACCTAATCTTTCCGCTTTTGTCCCTTTGCACACTCAATAGCGTGCTCTCCTTTCCCCTACCACATCCATGCCTCTTGTTTTCCTTCAATAACAATTTGTTAGCCAAGCATTATTAACAGATTTTAAACATACAGTTGTCCTTCCTTCCCGTAACAAAATTGACATTAAAGGAATTTAACCGTGATAGAAACGAAACAAATAATAAAAAAATTAATCAAAGCAATAAACACTGGCAAAAGCACAAGATGAGTAGTTATTAATTAAAATAACAATCAAAAAGTGCACATAAAACAAGATGTTTAAATTCATATGGGTCTGAGATTCTGAGTAGACCTTGAAAATGAAAAAACAAAGTAGCCTAATAAAATCTCAATTCCGCAGTATTTCTGTAAGCAATCAAAGCACAAATAAATAAGTTGATTTGTAAATAAATTATATCATTCGGTTGTGCATTTTACAAGTTTTGGAGGCTTTTACTCTCTAGCTTGCTCGTTTTGAAACCAAGGCACTTCGCCCTCTCGTTGACCTTCTCCTGTCAGAAAGCATTACGGGACGGCAAAGCCAATCACACGGGGCGGTTAACGCGTCTGGACACACAGTAAGCTATCAGGTTAAACACACCACTATAGCCTACATACCGATTACTGGCTGTGCGTGAACCTCACACCATTTATACCAGGAATACAGAGGCAGAGGTTCAAGTGGTTTGTCTGCTTAAATGAAGGGTGAATGCAGACACAATGCATTCACATATGCTAATGCTATTAGGGCTAACAAAATAGGATGTCCAGGCAGTCTAAAATATGAGATGAAAAAAATCCAACACACAATTGAGAATAACTAAATAATAATAATAATAGTAATAATAAATTGTAGGTTATCAAAAAAATGGTTATCGGAAATAAACATGAATTTGGTTTAATATTGGTAATTGATGAGAATAAGTCTTTATGGTGCTTTGAGCATCAAAGTTTTATTAGCGGTAAGTCCTTAATTCACTATCTTCACTATCGGCGCACATGCTCTAAAAGTCCATCGTTTAACACCGAAAATGACCAGACTTGAAATGACCAAACAAATAAAAATCAGATTCTATAAGAGCAACAATTTAATGCGTAAACACCTTAGAAAACCTGGGAGGTAAAATGTTTCACCATGAAGTCCTTTTCAAAATTAACAAAAAGTGTGAATATCATTTCCGTAGGGGCACCTACTTGCTGGAGGCAATTGATTACAAAAGTAGTTTTAATACAGATAGTATCTTTTTTTCGCGTTTGCCCCCACTTTGCTCTCACAAAAAGATAAATACATTTTAAAGATAAAGCATTCCATGAATCCCAAGATTCCGGGCTTGTGTAACAGCCTCCAAATAAAAAACAAAAAAAAAACAAAACAAAACAAAAACACGGCCTCTGATACGTTAAGGCAGGCACTAATGTGCTTGTTTATCTTGCTGATTGTCTGTCTCGATTTCCTTCTTATGTGTTAATTTTCTCATAGTCTTCCCGTATAGCCCGCGGGCCGGTTCGTGGTGCGATGTTAGATGTCACATTCGCTGTCACTTGAAGTGATGGAGATAGCCGACGCAGCGGCTTTGCTCGACAGGCTCGCTTCAGGGCTCGACGCGTTCCCCAGTCGGTCTGCACCATCCTCTCCAGTTAAGGACCGAACCGAGCCATTAGACAACACCTGCTGTTGTAACCTTTAAAAAGAAAATGTATGGGTTTTAGATGAAGCGCTTTCTGTTCAAACTAAATAATATCGATGATTAACAAATGTAGAATTTTCTGCATATTGGTTTTATTTTTTAAAAAAACGTGCAATGAATGCAAGAACACTTTGGCTACTTTGATTTAACTGAATCAAATGAATGAATAAATGAGGCATTTATATATGAAAAATGAAACGAAAATACTGTAAACACTAGGAAATCTATGAACGCTTTATGAAATGATGCTCCGCTGATTCCAGGCTCCAGGTTTAGCCTACTAACGGAATGCCCCGGAAGAACACGATGGGAGAGCATCTGTATGCTAAACCAATGCGCGCATAGCCTACATCTGTTATCTAGGCTTTGTTTAACAAAATGAATTGCAATGTAAAAACATTTATCCTTAGCTCATCTAAACATGTTTTAACCAAAACCAGGCTGATTTTGAAAAATATACATTTTTAACTGTTTGTATTGTTTCAGCCCAATTTTAACGGTGTCACTATTAGCTTTTAAATTTAAACATAAAATAAAACACAGAACACAATTTGACAGGTAAATTATTTTTTGTGAGAAACAGTCCGCATCGCTCCAGCGAACACCCTGCATAACAAAATAAAAAGCCTATTGACATCACGGTGGAATTTCCTCAGTTCACATCCAAACTGTCCAAACCAAAAAAGACTAGTCATCTAATATCAAGGCTAAAATCAAAATAAGAATAATTTAACATATGCTGCAGTTTTTAACCTCTTGTTAATTGTTATTTCGCATATCGAAAAGGACTTTTACCCAGTGATGCAGACTAGGCCCAAACCATAATACACACAAAAGCCATCCATAATTTTTTTTTTTGTCAAAAGTGACAAATAACAGTATTTTGTACATGTGACGGCCCTTTTTGCGCTGTTATTTCTATTTTATTTTTCTCTATTTCAGTAAAAATGTAATACAGAAAAAATGTTCAGCAAATGTCGGCTTTAATTTAAAAAAACACATTGCTCAGGTTAAAAGCTATATAGTTACAAATAATAAACAGTCACATACAGTATGTTCATTAATCGATCTGTATTTCTTTTTCTATTAAATAGGCTACTGCCGGTTTATTTGTTAACCTGACTTGCACAATAACACTGGCAATATGTTATGCTTTAGCCTAGCCTTCCCTTTTTTAATGTTTTAGATTTCATTTAGATTTTATAGATATGTCTCACGTTCGTATATCTGTTTTATAGCTGAAATATGAAATATTTTCTCATTATAAGCCTCATGATTGAAATCGGGAAAACACACCTGTTTTTAGCGGCGGCGGCTCTGTCCCTTTGTCTTCGATTTTTAAACCAATTCCCCACTTGAGTGGGAGTGAGTCCCGTAGCTTGTGCAAGCTCTCTCTTTTTACTTGGATTCGGATAAGGATCCTGGAGGTACCATTCTCGAAGTAAATGCCGGGTCCTTTCTTTAAAGCAGTGCGTCTTTTGTTCTCCATCCCAAATTGTTTTAGGCAGAGGGAACTTCTTCCGTACCCGGTATTTGTCCACTGGCCCTAGCGGGCGGCCTCGGAGCTTCTCTGCCTCCTGGTAGTGCGACTCCAGCCAAAGTGCTTGCAGTTTGGAATGGGACTCTTTGGTGAACTTGTGGTTCTCCAGAATGTGGTAAAGCTCACGGAAATTCCCAGTGTGGAAGGCTACGATAGCCCGAGCCCGCAGCACAGACTCATTTCTGTTCAGCACCTCGCAGGCAGCGGGTGCGACGGGCAGCGACCAAAGGAATCGGCCGAGACGCTCGATGTCTCCGCTCTCTTCCAAAGTCTCGCATACCCCCGCTACCTGCTGGGGACTAAAATTCAAGATTGGCAACTGAAACATGAAGGCTTCTGTTTCCCCCTCGGAGTCCTCTCTACCTCAAGCACAGCTTCGTGCTTTATGTGGATTTTCTCTTGTCTCCCCCAGTCGAATCCAGACAAAAAGACAATTCCAGAGTCAGCTGATGAATGTTCGACGATGCAGAGAAATAGAGACGTCGCTCTGTCGGTCTGAGGCTGCCTCGCTTGGAGACACCAAGAGTTCGAGGGCACAAGATTATAGCACAAGAATGAAGATGTTTTTTGAGGAGGGAAAAGACGTGCTGCCCGCTGCTGAATTTCTATTGGACTTGGCAGATTGGTTGCGTAGTTTCCACCGACGCCTGTCAATCACTGTCAAGCGTGCCAATCACGCGGAACTGAGCTTGAGTAGATTTCAGCACCTCCCAGACCTCGACAGCGCCTTTTACAATGTAAACATCAGCGACCTCTGCTTTTACCGAATCCCCGCGAGTTAATTATGCTCGATTGCTATTTTACGCACATTTTAAGCGAAGTTTACGCGACAGAAACTACTTTCTGAGAATTTTAAAACCTAATGGAAAGTACAGTGACGTCTCCTCTAGCGCGAAATGCTATATTTAAGCTGTCATTCGTAGGCTTTTTTATATTCTTAACACAAGAGAGGACATAATATCGTTCCGAATACGCGAGCTCAGACGTTTCCGAAGCGTAATGCGACGCGCGAATGGCTCGGATTGAAATGACAGATGACATTAAATAAGATCATCCGGTGTTGCGTGGATTTTCAGTGAAGAAGTCAGTCGTCAGCCCCGGAGTCTCGCATGTGAAGAATAACGGCCGCTGACACAAAAAGGAAACAAATTAAGAAAGATTCGTTCAGTTACGCATTCAACGATATGAGCTCGTAGATATCTGACAGCTCAGCGCAACAGTCATTGGCCTGTCAAATTTAATATCGCGCTGTTTAGAATGAAACGAGTCTTAACTGGACAAACCATTCCGCCTTCCAGCTGCACGTGGACACGAGTCTGCTGATCTTGGTTACCAGCAGGCTAAAGACTCTATTAAGAGCTTACATAAGCAGTTATAATCAACCGTTTCAAATATAATCAGCAAAACAAATATTTCAGGTGAATATTTTCGTCCGAGGTATTTTAATAGATTTTTTATTTATATGTATTTTAATGAAATTGCAGCGTTCTCACATCACAGCCCTTTGCATCAATGCAATATTTTGAGTTTATTTAGACATTGATCAGCATTTGCGAGGGGTATCAATGAACAAACCCGTCACCCATGCGGTTTGTGGAGATACCATATCATTAAAAAAACTGTGGTATAGTATCAACTACATCTCGCAATAAAGAAGGAGACGGATGGATAGCGCAGATGGTTTGAAGTGTCGGGTCAGATTATTTCACGGCTGGCTACAGTGGAAAAGTTCATTCTGACGGAAAGCCCCTGATATTATTTTCACAGACCAACACAGTTCATTTGAAGAAAATGCTTCGGGCCCTTTTTGCATGATGTATGAGCTGCCCGTAGCTCCGATTATAGAACTACCGTCTGTGTACAGAAAGCTGCTCATTTTCATGCACTGCAGTCATGACACGGAGACTGATCCTTCTTTATCCATCAAGATCTAGGTTTGCACCATTACCTCGGACACAGTTTAACCTGCACACCATTAACAAGCTACTTCTAAATAAATATCTGTAAAACTGATAGCTATAATAATAACAGTAGTAGTAATAATACTCAAACATAAGTTGCAATTTACTTGGCTTACTTATTTATGTGGGCAGTGTTTAATAATAAAAGAAGCATACATAACATAAAAAGGCAAAGAATAATCAGATCTTAGCTATATGGACCTCGGATGCATTTATTGATTACTCAATGGTTCGTTAATATTTAAACTTTTAAAATAAGAGAAAATCGATATAAGAAGCCCGTTCGTTTAACGTTTCATTAGTCTATATTTGTTTGGAAAATACTTTCGAGACATTTCATCAGAGACATGCTGGCTACTGTACATAGGGTTTGGATTGCCCCGTGCTCCACACTGCGGGCTGTACGAGCATATAAAACAGGAAAAACGTTGTTCTAGTGGCCTGACATGTTTAAGCCTTCAAACATTTAAAGGCTATTTAATATTTTATATTTTGTCTTGTAAGTTTGAAATAGCCGAACAATTGCCTTTGTGTTGCTCCAAAGAATGAGAAAAGCGACACTGTGGCCTATAGCTGACATTCAGCTGTGAAAAAAAGCCAAAGACGTTCCTGGAATAATTTCAGATTTGATATTTCCAATTGATATTTTGTCTGATTCAGTATTTTTGGTTGAAATTTTGATGGCTTTAGGCAAAACATTAAACTAAACAAGCTTGTCATTTGCAATCAAATTCATAACACTAATTTTTACATTTATAAAAAAACATCATTCTAATCGACAGTGAAAATGTTATTTATTTATATAGACATTTATAATGTATATATAGACTAGTTCATTTTCATACTATTGTGTGGAGACATGTGACGGTATCATATTTTCATCATGTTGCCATTAATTGCTATTGCTTATATGGTATTATCACGAAGTTTAGATGCAAAAAAGTGTTGTCACAATAAAGTATGTATGAAGTAAAAAATGTCACACAGTATAAAAGTGCAAAATAATTAAGACCAATAGGTAACACTGTACAATAAGATCTCATTAGTTAACCTTAGTTAATCCATTAACAATGAGCAATTTGCATATTAATCTTTGTTAAAAAAAATACAACTGTTAGTTCATGTTAGCTCAAGGTCATAACATTTCAGAAGAATTTTAACAATGTGTTATTAAATATTGAAATAAACTAAGATTAATGAATGTTTAGAAGAATTTTTAATTGGCAGTTTATGTTAACTAATGAATTAACTAATAACGGAGCCTTAATGTAAAGTGTGACCGAACAATAAAGAATCAAAACATTTTCAAACAATATCTGGGGGAGATTAAAAATGTAATAAAGTTTGAAAATAAATAGTCTAAGTAGTCAGTATTTGGTGCTGTGATAAACACCATAGCCAATACAAAAATCTGAATGGCTGTTTAAATAATTTAAAGACGTTTCAGGAAGTAGAGCAGCTACTTTGTTTACCAGGTTCCTGTTGTAACGGCTGCATTTCTGCCGTTCTATGAGCGCCATCTGCTGTCAGAGAGTGAATGTGCACTTTCATTCAGCTCGTCTCCTTCGCGCGTTCCGCCATGCGCTGTACTCATCCATGCGCATGCGTCTTTGAGGCTGCATACAGCTGTGCTGTGCATTGTGACCAGCTGATGGGAAAATGCATTAAAAATAATCTGAATAATTTATAATAGATAAGTATTCACGGCATTTTGTATTGCCCAGGATAAAACTGTCTTGCATTATCGTGATATATCGCATTACTGAATACCGCACGTCTATCATTGATAGTCTGTTTTATTATTGTGATGAGTGTTGAATAAAGACAAAATACAAGCCACAAAAAAATTATATTTGATGGGTATTAATAAACTCTTACCTTGGCTTTCAGTAACATATCTTTTAAATGTATTTTGTTGTCATGACCATGACAATAATTAGAAAAAACATTACAAATATGTTGAAATATTTTACAACTGATCATTATTATTATCATCATGTTACAGTAGCTATTTTTCATTTTTGCTCTACTTTTAAATCACAAAGGTCTAATAAAAAGAGACAAGCTCTTGTTCTATCTGTTCAACCTTTTTCTTCTGAGACAGTTAAAGTCATCCGTTGTGGACCACAGATTCCCACGGTGTGGGGTCACAGCATGGCCCACAGCAAAAAAAAAAAAAAAAAACAGAGAGAGAGTGAGAAGGAGTGATAGAGCAGGAATAGTGGGTGAGGGGCCATTAGATGCCCCAGATTCCTCTGGATGTGCTGTGCAGACTGTAAGAGAGCAGGCTGCTCTCATTTCTCTCTCTCTCTCTCTCTGTTATCTCTACCTCAGTTTCCCTCTATCTAAATCCATCCTAAACATCCTTTCACTAACACTTGTTCATATACACCATCCTGCCTTTACTAGCTAGTGTCACAGTGTCTTGTGTTGTTCAAATGGCCTAGAGTACCCGACTGGTTTTGTTTAGCCAAACTAAGGATTATCGTTCATCAAACATGTTGGATCAGTGACCATTAGATTGTGAATTTTGAAATATCCATAAGGGAGCAGATTAAGCAAACACAAGCCTAATTTTGTCACGGCACCACCGAATTTTCGGAAAGCGTGTCTACGATCTCAGAGGCTAGAGAGCAATTGCTCTGGCTGGATTATATTGTAATTAAGGTATCATGCCAGCAGTCATATTAACAACCCCTCTGGTGGTCTAAATATGCAATGGTTAAGCCGTAAATGGGCATTTAGAGTGACAGGGATCCCAGGATCATTTGGACATTTGAGGATAATGTAGCGGATAAATCTGCTGCTTGGATGGTGCCATACAGCATTAGAAGAGCTGACTTCTGTCTTTTTATAAATCATAATCTAGGATGTACAGTAATAGAGAATATCTAATATCCACAGGACAACACACATATTCATAATCAGACAAATGCACACACAGGTTGGCCACAATTCATGGCC
>JAHKKF010526717.1:0-16092 GCA_019740295.1 Labeo calbasu
TTTTTTTAAATGTTAGATATTTTATTGCTTTATTTAATATTATCGATATTGCATACGTACAGGGACAAAATAATGTGAACACCTGGGTAATAAGAAATATTTATTTTCTTAAGGTGTTTTACCACCATTTGCCTTTAAAACAGCTTACATCCTTCTTAGAAAAGATTTATATAAATTTTGAATAATCTCCAGTTGAATGTTGCCTATAAATACAACTACCAGTTGTTTCAGAGATGTTGGAGAAGGAAATCTGCTTCTTACAGTGATTTGATCAAATTCAATTCACTGGGCCTGGACTGAGCAGTTTTTTAAGGTCATATTGGTGCTAATTAAGTAAAACATTATCAGTGTTAAACTGATCAGGATATTTTTTTGATATAGAATCGTACATTAGTAAAACTTCCATATCATTTTTCTCCATGAGCACAAGATCTTGACGTTCTTTGAGTTTAGTGACGTTTATTTTGAAACATTTCCTGCCGCCAAATTAACTGCTGTGCCATCACTACTGTTATGCTAAGTACTCTATGCTTCAGAATTATGAAGTCTATTTTCAAATTTTTCTTCGGAATAGAAAAATCCCTGTGTGGCGGTTGGACTTCTGCCTATCATCAGACAGGAGCTCTCTCACCCAGTCAACTCAAAACTGTCAGGTAAAGACAAACAGTTTTGGTTATGTCACTACACTCAGGAGTTTTGGTATCATATTGGTGCTTTTGTTAAGTTGAAGATTTTGCCAGAATTTTCTTTACAAATGAGAAATATTATATTTGGGTACTTTGACTCAGACCCCACTAAAGAAAATGTTTGTTTAATTATAAATTTAATTATTTTCTTAAGCAGATTTTACATTCACAAGTGCAAATTCTCGAACTGTAAACCTGTCTTTATGGTCTTTCTAAGAGATATGGAAAATTATATTCATTTGATTTCAGTAAGTTACCTACTAATAAGAAAGCAATGAAGACTTTGTTCTGCACTTTTTGTGTAGAGAATCTTATGTAAAACAATGGCCCTTTATTGCATTTTATTATTTATTGTATTTTTGTACTGTTTTATTATTATTGTTGTTATTGTCTTTTTCAAGTTTCATTTTTGTTGACATTTTGTATTGATTTGTATGTTTTTGTTTTCAGCAATTAATAAAAAATCATAATAATAATTTAAAAAAAAAGAGGTGAAGACAAACATCCAGTCTGTGTATCTGTAAATTCTGTGGTCTTGTATTTCACAGTGCAAGTGATCTGTGTAATCATCAAGTTTAGCATCACAGAACCACATTACTGAGTGTGGAGAAAGGTGCCGAACAACCAGGCAAGGAAAACAGCAGCTTTTTCCTCTAGGGTGCAGCCCGTATTACTATAGCGTGTGCATCCAGGACCTTAAGAAGTTGAAGACTCATTTGCGGATACAGTGAGCGTTCGTACAGTTGTTCAATGTGCGGTTTGCGTTTTCGCCACTCGAGGGCACTAACGAGCCACTTCTGAATTCATACTGGGGGAAGCCCTACGGAGAGCTCTGGCCTTACATATGTGGAGAGTGTGGAAAGAGTAGGAACTGTGGAGGTCTGCGCTACCACCAGAGAGTAGTGCGTGCCTTCAGCAAACAAAACTGCAAAAGGGTCTCAAAATGGTCTAAAGATGTTTTTTCTTTTAACCATTTAGTAAATTTTGATAGATGAAATGCACTCAGCTTTCAGGCATATAGTCAGGTTTGAGCTTCTTAACAGCACAAAACTTGTGCCCCAAATCAGCATATGAAGGATAAATATTAACACCTTCAAAATACAACTTACAGCAACCTATAAAAGTGTTCAATTTATGTTTATATATGCACCACCCCTTACACCCATCAGTAAATGGCTGCTAGATCTGTCTGTTCATGACAAGTTTGCTGCCTTCACACAGGAGAACCAACTCATCTTCTTTTCAAAACACACTCAAACATGCATGCAGACAAACTAATTCTGATTTCCCAGTTGCTTTCAACCTTTTAAAATGCTCACAAATCTTGACAATCTCAAATCAACTCAAATCTAAACCAGTGGTCATATGAGTTGGGTCACTGGGGCCAAACTGAGTTTGGCTTAAAAATCCTATACTTGAGAAGAACAAACCTCCAAAACATGAGAAAAAAAGCCATGCACGTGCATTTATTTTGTTGCTTCACCTTTATTCACAAATTGCAGATTTTCTGTGTCCCATAATTTAGAAGACTCGTAAATTTAAATGTATTGTGCAATGTATCTACTGCAGAGTGTAAAAGTAATGGTGCCTTTGATAGCCTTTTGAAGTCATGAGTGGTTAGACCAGGGATTCTCAACTCTGGCCCACAAAATCCATTTTCTCGCAGAGTTTAGCTTCAACCTTCATCAAACTCATCTGCCCTTAACTTTCTAGTGATCCTAAGGACCTTGATTAACTTGTTCAGGTGTGTTTGATTAGGGTTGGAGCTGAAATCTGCAGGAAAATGAATCTCACAGACCAGAGTTGAGAACCCCTGAGCTAAAGAATATCTGTCTCAGCATGATTCATGGTGTGTGAAGACATCAGATGCTAAAAACAGCAACTGAAAACAACAAAAAAAGTCAAACAGTTGATCTCTGAAGTTTCGGACTGGCTGTAAATACAATAAACACATCTAACTCTGCAGCCTACTGTGGGCCTACCACCTACAACTAGAATGTGTAACCTTTAGACCTTGATTAGCTTGTTCAGGTGTGTTTGATTAGGGTTAAAGCAAAACTCTCCAGGACTGACGTGCGCCACCCCTGGTCTAAGAGGTAACTAGAATGCTACAAGCAGGCAAAACTCTGCCTTATTCTAAATGTACATTTTAGTACCTAAATGGTACACATTAGAACATTTGGAAAGGGTTCCACTATACGGTGGCAGCCTTTGCACCATTCTGTTGGTGTGAAATGCTGATTTATTTAAATTTTGTGACCTCCATCCATTCATATAATTTGCGATTATGTGATAAGAGATATTGAGTGAGGTTTCTATAATTCCACAGCCATTATGTGTTTGTGTATAAAATATATTGTTTTTAAGGACAGACCTGCACATGCTTAACATCGCAGTCACATTTATTTACTTTTGTCATCATGTACTGAAATTACTTTTCTGTTCACTTAGCGACAGAACAACATGTTTTAATTAATTTAGTCTTAAAGTAAATACTGATTTCACTGTAATATTACTGTCACACACATGTAAGTGTGAGCAGACTGTATTTGCCTGCTGGAGCCTGGTGTCTTTATGTCAAACAGCAGGAGGGCCGTATGCACTCTCAGCTTCTGCATACATCTTACATGCTTTTAGCTTCATGAATAAAACATGTGCTCTCACAATGCTGTTAATAATCACTTTTTATCTGTCTGAACATAAGACGTTATGTCTATCCCTGAATCACTGACAGGTTGCCATCTTAACTGAAGCAAATTCCTTTGTTTGGAAAGCATTTATATTGTGCACTAATTAGCTGGATATTCTAAGACTTCGATATAATGAGCTTAAAAGGTTAATTGTTGTAGTAATCACTATCTGTTATTGGTTCTCAAGTGGCCGGTGAGGTATTTGTCTGATTTAGAAAGTCTGGAATGAATGAAACTGCAACAGAAGCCGCCTCGGTATTGTGCACCATCAACTCTAAAAATGTCTTACTATGCTGTGGTACTAAAAGAGCAGCTGTTTCGCAAAATAATCATTTTTCTTTTTGAAGCTGAATGGGGACTAAAAAGATTGTCTTTTTGGGAGGAGCATGCTGAAATTGCAGTTGCAAGTTGAAAATCATTTTTGAAAAATCATCATCTTTAAAAGTTCAGTTAATCTAGTGTGATTTTGTCTCAGTGGTTCACTGTGGTGGTATTATTTGAGGACATCACTGTTACACGCATGCTTTCTTTTTTTACACTGCCTTTTTTGAAACTAATTTTTATTGCTGCTGAATTGTTCTGATTGTCACAAACGCTGGTGCAATATAAAACACACAACAAAGAAGAATAATCCACAAAGACTTATATTGAATATTCCGAAGATTAGGTACATCCAAACACAACCGACATTCAAATAATAATCGGCCAGGAACAGAACCAAAGAGGGTTAATGAGGGAGCAACAGCTGCAAACAGTAAATGTCCATCAAAACAACTGCGAAGCTGATGAGAACTATAGGGCAACTGAACTAAAGAAGGCAGGAGTACAGAAACTGAATGAAAACACTACAAAAGTTCACAACTGTGACACTTTGTGCATCTCGCCAATTGGTTACATGTAACTGTCTGAGATTTATGGAAAAAAAAAAAACACTTTAATATTTTCATGGGTTTTTGGAAAAAAGTGAAATTAACAGTATTGAATCTTTTATTAACGGCCATATTTTTTATTAAAACATTTTGTCTCACCCATCCTTCAACACAGAAACTAAAATAAATCACACACAACAAACAGACTACCAACTATTCAAGTTCTGTCGAGAAATTGTTTATTTTCAGCATACTACAATTTCAAAAGATCCCTTATATATCACATAATGCATTTCAATCATTTGCACGAGATGTTGTGCATTAATGACAGTTAAACCTGAAGCATAGTTACTTCATAAAACCAAGTCAACTGATTTCCACTACTTTGGTATCATTATATTTTGGGAGGAAAAAATGAACATATCAACAAATAAAAAAAAAAAAAAAGTCACTGCTGTTTTATTTTATGGCAGCATAAATGAGTTTCATGCATGTCTGTGTGTGTGTCTGCACGTGTCACTGTGCTTTCTGTTTCTCCCACTGCTCTGGTGTCAATGTTTTCTGCTCAAATGCATGGATCTCTTTCAGTTCCTCGGCAAGGCAATTATTCACCATCCTAAATTACAAACAAACACAGATATTTATAAAAACATTACATGAGGTCAGTAAGTCTATTGTTCCCAGCATGCCTGTTCCTCACAGCTTGCCTCCACAGCTCCTCTCTAAAGACAAAACTCTTCCACATGATTTGGCCCCATAAAAAGACTCAGATCATTATGCTAAGTCTGCACATCTGCCTCCGTGTCTGAGGCACTCTGAACCAGCTGGGATTCTATCAGCTGCAGATGACCTTTTTCACACCACTCTCCACTGCATCATTGATTCCATCAAACAACATTTTTCCTACAATCTTCAGGCGTTCCACATCTGAGATGAGACCACGTTCCAATTTTTTCTTATCTGGCAATATCCACATGACAGTAAAGAGCACTGTGGCTACATTTATTGAATATTATTGTGAATATTATTAGCAAATGTCAACATAAAGTGATCAATCACATACAACTATATCTTGTTATATGCAGTCAGTTTAACAGATCATAATTCTGTCGGTTAACTTGGAAGATAAGTCACAACAGTGATTAGACATTTTTATTCATGAATAAATTAAAGAACAGCCATTACTTGTGCACACATGAAACACGTCATTAATTAAAAGAGTATAAAACAGAGCTGTGCAATTATAGTTTGGAATTATACTTGTTTTTATAGTTATTTTTTAGCTTGTTTTCTTTTAGCAGCGTTTCAGTCAAAGAAAACATCTTCAGTTATTTTTCGTTTTCATTAACGTTAACCTTGATAAAATGAGGTCCAAAAAGCACACTGAAAATCTAGAATTAACATAAAACTTGAAAATAAGTTTTAGCTTGTCAATTGAAACAAACTAAAGTTACAGTGTGGCATAAACGAATAAGAAATAAGATTCTATACTATCTCTGAGTCACTAATATCAGTAACATCATTGTTGACTGATCATGGTACTTCTTTTTAGAAAAAGTCAGATGTTCTTCCATTGAAGCGCAAGACTGGATCATTCTTAATTATGATCATCAGATTTTACACAAACTTGTGGAGTTGATTGAATATCCTATACCTGTGAACCCCTCTATATCATTACCGAATGACAATTATCTGTTGAATTTCACTAAGTTACAGCAATCTGTTTGGCTGGCCAGCTTAACGTCTGCAAAAAAAAAAAAGCTGTTAGCGCAACACTGTCTTCCACCACATAGCCTGGATATGTACAAGTGTTTGATACAACTTTGGGACAGTATAAGTCTCTACATTAAAGATCTGGGCCCGTATTCACCAAACATTTAATCTTAACACTAAGAGTTTGCCTAAATAGCAGTATAAGATTTTAACTAAGAGTTTTCTCTTAAAACCTATTCACAAAGCTGCTGAGACAAACTTTTGCTAAGGAATAGAGAGAAGTCTTAAGCTAAGAATAAGGGTGGGGTTGACCTTGCTGCTATGGATTATGTCAGCATGCTTACTAAATATGCACACAAACACAGTGATTGGCTAAGAAGGGAGGGGTCTCTGTCAGAGATTTATTCATAGAAATATTGTACAGCACGATATTATGTTGCTATATTCAAATGAAGGTTTATAAATAAAAATGTTGCCGCATTCAAATAAAGATTTTAAAAAGCAGGCTAAGTGTCACTAATTAAACAAGTACATGTTCAGCTTACATGTGTGATTCTCGTAAACAATTAGCGGATACGCATATAAACAGAACAAACATGGCTGATAGTAAGACATGCAAACATAAAAGAAAACTGGATGCAAGAACAGCTGTTACTTCTTGCCCAAATTGTTAATGAAAACATTTTTTTATCCCAAGTCCAAACAATAAAATTTGGAGTTGGGATAATCTCCAAATTCAAAAAAAGATGCACTGGAAAACATAATTGTGTAAATAAATGCAGCGTGTTTCTAAAATGTTACGTTCCAAGGCAAATTTCTGGCAACAGCCACTTTAGCCCTGCTGAAATAAACAATAGAAATCATCACAGAATATTTAATGGTTTTACTAGTTATAATGGGAGTTGTATTAGTTTTAATAGAAACTGTAATGGTCCCTGAGGGTTTTTACTGGCAATTGGTCGCCTTCTGTTGGTGGCTTGTTAAAACCACTAAATCCTAATAGAACATGTCCCAAAACAAGAACTACAGGAAATCATTTTTTAATGGTTTTAATGGTTAAAGGTTTATAATGTTTATAATGGTATTTGTAGTGGAAAGTATTAGAATTTCTGTGCTGCTGGTTTGTATTGTCAGGTAGGCCTAGATTGTGATATGGTCTTAGTGATTTAGGAGTCTTCTTCACTACTCCTAAAGTTTTACAGATTTAGGAGTTTTAGCACTAAAACGCTTTGTGAAATACTCTCAGAGCAAAAATTTAAGAGTCCTACATTTAGGATTGACATGCCCATTATTTTTACGATTTTCTCCTAAAATGGCAAGTTATGAGCTACTTTTAGCCTTAAGATGTTTTGTGAATACATGCCCAGGATTATGGCTGCTGAGAAGATCTCCAAGTATATTAAGCAAAACAACGATCAGGGGTGTGTTTCCCAAAAGCAACTATGGATGCAAGTTCCGTCCTTACCAAAAGAGTTCAATGGAACTAACGACCATAGTTAGCTAATGATCCTTTTGGGAAACACACCCCTGGACTCTGAATGAATGCTTTAATACTGTTTTTATTTATTTAATTTTTATTTATTTACTTATTCATTTTTTTCTTGCTGGGATTTATGTTTTATGATTCCTAAAGCTTGGTTTTCTATCCATGATGGACCTCAAAGTTGAATTCCGGTTTGTATATTAATAAAAATAATAATAATAATAATAATAATAATAATAATAATAATAATTACATTTTTTATAAGTTAATTTATAACTTCAAATTTAAAATAAGTAATAATAATTAGAAACTATTTCCACAAGTGGTTTCATACATTTGTATCCCATTATAGAACATATAGTCCAAAGAAATCGTGTGAAAAAGAGGCAGCTCACCTGTGTCTCTGCAACAATGGTTTGCCTTCAAACTGAGGAGATACTACAAGGACTTTAAAACTGGCAGCACATCTATTCGGGGACGTGTCTTCTACGTCCTGAAAAAAAAGTAAGTATTTTGACACAAGGAACCAAGTGTACGTTAATTATCTGCTGAAATGAGAAGAGCAAGTGCTGCCAGTTTCACTCACACATATAAACAGTACGATCTGTAACTCATTTTGATTCTAGTTTCATCTGGCTATGCATTTTACATACCACGTGTATGGCACCAATCTCCGCAATCAGTTTTTCACGAATTACATCTGGAGTGACTGACATATTTCCCGGAATAAAATATAAGAGCTTTGGTGACGATGACGGTTTTATAAACACTGATAAAAGTGAGTTTAATATACAGTAAATAACGTCACTGTCTTCTAATTATCAAATAACTACCGGTATGCTTTAGAAAGGAGGAGTTAAATACACCCAATTGAGCTTGGAATATTACAGAGGCCACGCCTCTAGAACGCAGCATTGGCCAATCCCTTTATCGTACGGTTTACCAAACCCATGAAACCGACCAATCAAAGCAAAGAATTTGGGGTCCTTGTTGTTATCGGTATTCTCTTCGTTTGCTTGATCGAAAAAGCCACATAACCTAATGGCAGATGATCAAACCAAATTAAATCAATATAGACGGTCAAAATTTTATTTGATAATAACGTGTAATATGGCAAACTATTTACCTTATTATTTTTATACGCTTACTATGTGATTTCTGTATCGTATATTTGCTCAGGCCATACCCGGACGTAACGAGCTAGTTTGAAACGAATAAGCCGTCTTACCAAAACAAATGGATGTTTTTTTGATTCAGTACAGTACAATTTAGAAGAAACAGAACAGGCGCTGTTATTTTTTAATCTTTAATAGGATGTTTAAATATTTTATTTCAGTTTAAATTTCAATTTTTTCTTTACATTTTTATTGATTTTAAACTAGATGGTTATACAGGATATAGGTATGTCGTTTAAGATGAGAACATCTTCAAAGGTGGTATATTAATGCTGATGTTGTTGAATATTGCCAATGAGCAGATAACATATGAGAAGCAAAGAAAAGCTTTCATAATACCAGCCCTCTCTCTGCAAAGGTGTTTGAGATACTGTAGCAAATAGGATGGTGGTAGAGGTGGAGAGTTTCTATGGCGTGTATATGCTGTACTGTACTAACCCGAAATTCAAGGGTCGAATATATATTGGCTTCACTGTGAACCCAGAACGCCGTATCGGTCAACACAACGCTGGACGGCACCGAGGAGGAGCCAAAAGAACAAGTGGCAGAGGACCATGGTGAGCTATCAGCTGAACATTTCAAATAGTGGACATATTACGATCAGAAACTCTGGTGGTCTTTTGTAGTAAATATTCGTTTTATTCATTTTAAGGGAGATGGTCCTTATCATTCATGGCTTTCCATCTGATATTGCAGCTCTTCGGGTAAAAAAAACTTTTCTGTTTGTGTTATGTCTAGTCTTTCATTTCCCCTTTGTACAGAGTTCTCTTCCCAGTCATCGTCTTATGTTTAATTAAAAGCTTTATTACGATGTAAATAACATTTTTCTATTTTAATGTATATTAAAATAGAAAAATGTTATTTTACATCGTAATAAATTGTCAGCATCATTACTCCAGTATTCAGTGTCACATTATACTTCAGGGATCATTTAAATATGCTGATTTATTATCAGTGCTGCTTAATATTTTTTGAAACCTGTGATACTTTTCTTCGGGATTCTTTGAATTCAAAAGTTAAGAAAAGAAAAGAAAAGAAAAGAAAAGAAAAGAAAAGAAAAGAAAAGAAAAGCATTTATTTTAAATAGAAATCATTTATAACAATATACACTACCGTTCAAAAGTTTGGGGTCAGTAAATTTTTAGCACAGCTAATGCCAACATAGATAATTCTAATAATAAATGAGCATATTAGCATATTAGATTTCTGAAGGACCATGTGGCACTTACGACTGGATAAATGGCTGATGAAAATTCAACTTTCATTAGAGGGACAAATTTACGTAGTCTAGCTTTAATAATAATATCAACAATTTTGTCCAAAGAGGATGACTTATGTAAGATTAATAGATAATGTTAAGATAATGAAAGTGACTAATTCAACAGTAAAGCATCCAGATACATTACAATAATTAAAATTGTGAGATGGAAATATTCAGTTTGTCTTTGTTTTACTAGTCCTCTGTTTGTCTTCCTTCTGTTAGTTTGAGTGGGCCTGGCAGCATCCGCACATCTCTCGTCGACTGTCGCATGTTGCCCGGCGCAGTCGTAAAGAGTCCAGTTTGCAGTTCCACTGGCGTGTGGTGTCAAACATGCTGCGAGTGGCGCCGTGGAGTCGACTCCCCCTTACTGTGCGGTGGCTAAAGCAGGAGTACCGAATGGACTTCGCACCTGAGCTGCAGCCTCCTCTGCACATTCCTCTAACATTTGGCTGTGTTCGTGCTAAGAGGAAACCGCAGCAGGAGTGCGAGGAACAAGATGAGAGACCGGTGGAGCAGTGTGTGTTATGTGGGGGGTTTGTTAAGGTTCGTTCCACTCTACTTTCGAAGTAGTTTTGACAGACTTGAGCTTGAGATGTTGCAGAAATAACTGAGCCTCAGTTCTTTGGGGTTTTGCCTTTTTGTGATTTTAGGCTATGGATAGACTATCTTGTTTCCACTCTTCCTGTCAAATGGTTAGTCATCTGATTTGCCTGGCTAAACACTTTCTGAAAGCAGACCCTTCCCACCTACTTCCTGTGGAGGGAAAGTGTCCTGTCTGCCATCACTCAGTGCTGTGGGGGAGTTTGATACGCCATAAAAATGGCTGTTATGGAGATTTAGAAGAAATTACCTCATCTTCATCACAGGTCAGCTTTGAGACAAGGTAAAGAACTGATGTCTCAGTTATTTTATTAAATAACTAAATAACTGTTTTTATTCATTTAAACAGAGTCACTGGACAGACGAACTACAGTTGTGAAGACAATGCCATACAGCTGTTTCTGTGTTTTAAGGAGTATTAGTTGAATTGAATTCGTCTGACTTGACATCTTTACATTCTAAGAAATGTGGAATTACCAAGGCTACACAGAATAAGATAAATCAGACCTTTTGAAATGAGTCTTCAGACATATTTTAAAATAAGATTTAAAACATTTTAATTAAGCTGTAATGCATGTTTGAACATCATGTGTAAGCTCAGTCACAGCAAGAATAATGACGGGGCAGTGTGTGTTTGTAAACAACTGTGGTTGTTTTAAATAAATGAAAATTTAGTTATTATGTATGTGAGATCATGTGTAGATTTATTTATTGAACAATAAATCAGTGTACTGTGTTTTAGTAGTTTTTGTGAAGCATTATTTTTCCCCTATCCTTGTTGGTAAATTTATTACTCACACATTTTCTGTTTGCATGTTTAATCAGGATGGAAACAGATGGCCATTTGAAAGAATCTATAAACAGTGAGGAAGATTATTGCTGCAATGAATAGTAGCCGAATTCCTTGAAAAGTGTAAACATTGCAGCTCAGTAGCATTTTCAACATTGCTCTGTTTAAATGAGTAGTTCTACAGTCAATAGTGTGACTTTGAGATGGGAATTTATGTGCAAAAAATGTGGGATGTTATTATAGCAGTTCTCAGTCATTATCATTTTTGCACAACTGTTCAGTGCCACGGGTTGGACAGCAATTACACACTCCAGCACAGACTGTACACTGGTTGTGCCCACAAGTTAGATTATAAAAGGCTTCACTAGAGCAATAATTGTTATCTGTCTGTTGGAAAATTTAATGGACTAAATTTAATAGATTTTTATATGTTTTAGGTATAAAATATAAAATACTCTGCGTAAAAGAAAGTTAGTGGAAATCACAAGATCAAATGTGATGGAATAATAGAAGCATGTTACTAAAGTGAATGTGTAATATAAAATATTGAGTTTAAATTCACAGTCATTCATGAAAACTGATCATTCAATTCTGATACACATTCTAAACAAACAGCTGTAGATACAACATAGACATATGTGGATACATATTGCTCCTGGCTCATCCTGGAACATCTCTGCTGAAGCAGTCCTCATTGAGGATCTGGAGGTCCGTTGATCGTGATTACTGGCTGAAAGAGAGTACAAACAGAGTGAGGTTTTGTTATATCCACCAAAACAGCATTTTATAACATGAACTACAGCTTGCATTACAATTTGCATGGGTTCTTACCACACTAGACACGGGAGAGCAGCATTGAATAACCTTGCAGCAGAATGCTGCTAAAGTGGCAGAAAGAGCAATCTGGACTGCCATCACAAACTTTTGTAATCCTAGGTAATTTCCAAGGCCAATCTGTAGGTAAAACAAATTAAGAAACCAGCAATATTTGAAATGTACATTTTCTCTTAATCCAAGTGTGGATTAAAAGAAATAACATTCCAATGTTACAATGTTGTCACATTATTCACTTATGTCAAGTCAGGTCACCTTTATTTATATAGCACTTTATACAATACAGGTTGTATCAAAGCAGCGTTACAGTAGTAAACAGGAAAATAATGATTCAGTAATGCAAAAATAAATTCTTTTAGCAACTCTAAAAAGACAATAGTAAACAGTTAAATTAAACGTGTTTAGGACTTACGCCTAAATTTTTGCATGTTGTCTTTTGGGAGGGCTCTGGTTCTTGCACCCAACAGTGTAATATGGCAGGGTAAATACTTAAGTGCAGGAATATGGAGATCACAGAGGCTGTACAGGCCACCACTTGCATTCCTAAACAGGCCTTTAGCTGAAACAAAAACACACACAAAGTTAAAAGCTGCCCCTAAAACAAATTAATACTATGTTTAGTGACCAAAAAAGTATTTTTCCCTTATTTTATTATAGTAGTTTTAAATGTATAAAAATGAAATAAATTGCTTACGACTAATGCACATGTGTCTTGCAAAGGTTAAACTCTGAAAACTTACAGTTGGGAGGTGAAGATTCTGTGCAGCTATTGCCAGGCTTCCAGCAATAATGATCTATAAAAGAGGAAAAACAAGACATATTACACGCAGTACCTTCAGAAATAATTCAGATTTCTGCCCTCTTCTTTTCTGACTTAAAGGGAGAAGTCCACTTCCAAAACAAAGATTCACATATAATGTACTCACCCCCTTGTCATCCAAGATGGTCATGTCTTTCTTTCTTTAGTCGTAAAGAAATTATGTTTTTTGAGGAAAACATTTAAGCATTTTTCTCCATATAATGGACTGCTATGGTGTCCCGATTTTGAACTTCCAAAACGCAGTTTAAATGTGGCTTCAAACTATCCCAAATGTGGTTGTAAAAATAAAGCTTATTATTGTTATTATCATTATTATTACTTCCTGGGAAACTGGCGCAAATTACCAATAATAAAAATGGAAGTTGCTGCAACTGGGGTGGCTGTTTTTCATACATAATAAATGACATGCACATTAGAGTGGACAGATGAAATACAATAACAAACGCTGTCATGTTACCTTGCATTTGGGTGCCTGATATTTGGGAACACAATATGGGAGGTGACTATACCAAATCATTATGATGAAGGGTTGACTTTGGCTCAGACATTTCCAACGTATTGCAAATATATTTTGAGATGGTGCATTTACATTACTTAATAAGGGGAGAAAGGGCAATGCGTAATACGGCAGAATAGTCCCGCCTTCTAAATAAAAGAGCCAACCGCATGCTTTTCTTATAGAGGACATAACTTTTTATGCACATTTTTGAAATGTATGGCCACCTTGGAGTTTTTTTTTATGCAATATCCCAAAATTTGCATACAAATAGGTGCGTAGCAAACAGGGTTACGTAATTTAATTACAAAATACATGTAACTGTAATCTGTTACAGTTACTGAGAAAAAAATAATTAATTAAATTACAGAAAATGTTAATGAAAATGTTAACTATTACAAAGGAGGTTTCACACTCACACACATACATACAGATTTAATGTATTTCTTTCCCAAATTGCACTGACTGCTTTAAAATATGAGACACCAGTGTTTCAGGAGTTCAGGACACAGAATGGGACACATGCTTATTTGACAACTCTTTTGTTTTCTATTTGGGTTTATGTATATGCTTTATTTTTATTTTTAAGTTTTTTAGGCATTGTTAGATTCCAGTGTTTCCTGTCATATGTGCAAAGATTTGATTTCAAAAACAGTATCATAGCTATGAAACTATATCTTGTTATGATCTCAAAGCAAAATTAGGTGCTAAAGTCTGATTTTGTGGTGGCTGTGCTTTAAAATGTAATTTTTATAATCTTCAAGTGATGAAGTTATGAAGGAAAGTCTGACAGTAATCAGTGTTGACTACTGTAAGGTTAACCCTATCTGGTTTAAATGTTTGAAAATGAATATCAGTTGAAAACATTCATTAGAAATTTAGAAAAGTAATTAAAAAGTAATCAAATGAAATCAGTCACATTAATTAAAAAAAAAGTAATTGAAATTGTTACACTACGTATTAAATTTTAAATAGGGTAACTTGTAATCTGTAACCCGTCACATTTCCAAAGTAACCTTTCCAACACTTGTGAAGTGTAGCCCTACTTACAATCAAGGAAGCAGCATCACCTGTGACCATGGCCAAGTCTGTATACATGACTATGCCATTCATGTAGAAGACCACAACCGTAAATGTGAAAAAGACAGCCAACGCAATCTGTGTTACCTGTAATAAACCACAAAACCTTTACAAAAATTGACTGCATAAACCACAGTTCTTTTAGGCTATTGCATTTGCAAAAACTGTAACAACAAACTTTACAATTGTTTTTACTTAACCATGATATTTGTAGTTAAACCATTATTACAAATACATAATCAATTTACCAAACAAACAAACAAACTAACTAACTAAAACGTGGTTAGTTATTCTGTAGTTTGTCAGCAGTTGAGTTGTTAAGTGATATAGGTTCACGCACCCCTAGTATTTTGGGTTCAGCCTCCAGGTATTTGAGTTTTTGATTGGGATTCTTCTGAAAGCGGATGTGCAGAACCTCTCCGGGATTCCGATCTTCTCCAGATTCGATCTGCGGTTCGTCTGTCAAGGACAGTTTCATGACTAACGTGATTATAACACTTACATTTACAAAATTGAAAAATAAAGCGGACATTGCCTCACACCTTAAGTTTGATTCAGCTGAACAGGAGCTATGAATAAATATATAAATCTGCGAATTTCATAGATAAAGAGAAAGCCCTTTTCGGATTTCCAGAGCATTCCCAACAAAATGAAGCCGAAAAGACTCTAAGTAGCCTAATATAAAAATAAACTCACCTTCCATTTTGTTGAACCCCTAATAAAGTTAATTGTTACGAAATGTTTAAGAATCCTTTTAAGGCTTGTTTTCTCCACTCTTCTGTTTCGGAGTGATTTGGTCCCGCCCCGTTACGAAATCCAGTTCAAGAACATCTGAAAACGTCAGCTGACAGCAGCACTGATACTGAAGAAAAGTCCGAAAAACATGAATAGACCACCACTGTTACCCCTAATGATGTAATGAGGCTTATTTGAAAATTCAGCACTAAATTAAGAACAATATCACGGACTCATTTTGTCTGTCTATAGTAGTCGTCTAACGAGCACTGGTATGCAGTCCGATGTCTTTCATCACACTTTCTGTTGAGTTAAATGAGGTAGGCCTTCTTGATTTTGCCCTTATTTATTATCCGGTTTTCTTTGCCAAACTATTTATTGAGACCATTGCCATTCTTTTTAATTTTCCACTTTCCCATTAATTTTATTCCTCAACATTCCTCATTGTAATTAATTATAAACATCCAAGAACATTATGTAAATATCTTGGGATGTTTAAAATGAAATAAACAGCAGGCTATTCTACAAACAATAAGTTTACTTTGTGTGTGTGTGTGTGTGTGTGTGTGTGTGTGTGTGTGTACCTGGTATTTATCACATTATGGGGACCAAACAAGGATAGTAATACCAGTAAATTTTGACCTTGTGGGGACATTTTTTAGGTCCCCATGAGGAAACAGGCTTATAAAACATGCAGAATGAGTTTTTTCAGAAAGTAAAAGTGTGCACAGTCTGCTGTGAGGGTTAGGTTTAGATGTAGGGCGAAAGAAAATATGGTTTGTACAGTATAAAAACCATTACGCCTATGGAATGTCCCCATAAAACATAGAAACACAATGTGTGTGTGTGTGTGTGTGTGT
>JAHKKF010526719.1:5000-36055 GCA_019740295.1 Labeo calbasu
CCTTGCCTCAAATGAGCGTGGAAATTGTACAGGTGACGAGGAGCATCAGCAAAACAGTGAACTGCAGTCAGATGAGATGTCGTCAGGCCATATGTCAGTAAAAACTAATTTACCTGGCCTGTCAGCCGCTATACTGTACTTGCAGTGTGTGCACTTTAATTGCATGCACAAATATGGTGGTGCACGCTGTTGCCTGTATCATATTATATATTAAAATGCGAATTAAACTATGTACATGCGTGTCAGAATTGCGTCCCGTTCAACAGCGGTAGCTCTTAAAGTAATAGCAGCCAAATAACTAATAACCCAGCTGCTGTGATGTCGGTTAATTAAAGAACAAAAGAAAAAAAAAAAAAAAAAAGGAGGAAATCAATAACTTTTGTAGCTTTAAGGATTCATCTATATTACATTTAGTATTTAGTGTTTGATTTCTTTATTCAATTTCTGTAAATTTCCTACTTGCTGAAGGGCACAGGTAAATAATGAGTTTATGTGAAGATTGTTTTAGGTTTACTTAAATTAGAAGTTATTTTTTAAAGTCTAATAAATGTTAAAATTGATAGCTCTCAATTATACCATAATGTTGAATGGCTATAGTCAATGGTTAAATATTAGGGAAAAAAGAACAATTTCCTAGAGACATCAGTAATATTGGTATCAGCGATACTCGCTTTTAGTCATAAATAAGATGCCATTAAACAAATTTAAAATATATTGTCTTTATGTTGTTTCTACATTAATTTAAAGATTGATAATGATATTTTCATGAATAAAATATGTATAAAGTATATTCCCATTTTTTTTATATAGTACATGTAAAAGTCCAGCAATGACTTCCTGTACAAATATGAGGTAACACAAAGTGTAAACACAATGAGTAAAACCACAGAATATGGTTCTGATGAGCTGCACAAGATTGTTGAACCTCACAAAAAAGAAAGTGCCTGTGAGAAAATAGCTAAAGCACTGAAAACTCCCATTTCCACCATCAGGGCAATAATTAAGACATTCCAATCAATTCTAGATGTTATGAATTTGCCTGGAAGAAGAAATGTATCTATATCATCCTAATGCACAGTGAGGAGGATAGTTTAAATTGACAAAGACTCTCCAAGGATCACATCTGGAGAATTGCAGAAATTAGTTGAGTCTTGCTGTCAGAAAGCCTCAAAAATATATAAAACAGCACACGTCACCACAAGTTGCTTGGGAGGGTTTCAAGAAAAAAAATCAGCTCTGCTCTCATTCAAAACAAAAAACAAAACTCCAGCATATTCACTTGCCAGACGCTAATGGAACTTCAAACCGGACCTGGAACTGGTTTAACTGCATTTTTGATCAAATTAACACAGCCTTGGTGAGCATAAGGGACTTATTTCAAACTTTTGAACGGTAAAACTACAGGCTATACCTGCTGGCTGAGTGTTGGTTTGAATGAGGATCTGTTTGGGTTGAGTTTGGTTCTGTATAGGTAAGCCCACCTGAGCTGATGTCAAAGACTGTTTGACAATTACTCCTTTAGGTTGCTGGATCACCTGACAAAGTAAAAACAAAATCAATAAGAAGACAGCATTCCTAAATAAATTCAGCAAAGATGCAAAAATTATGCATATGAAAATATTCAAAGAAGGTATGCTGGGTTTAGTCCACCTCGAGGATATTGTAGAAACCATTTTAGACAGCAGCACTCTCCGCAAACCCTCAGAGCACTTTCTGATTCTGAAGTAATCAAAACCTCTAAAGTCTATTCAGGTATATGGGAAATGAGCTTCTGTATTTCAGTGGAAATCCATCAAGACGTCCAATAAAATGGTGATATTAGATTACAGAAAAACAAATCATGACATTATTTGAATATGATAACATGACATTCCTGGTAAGAAATGGGGTGAGACTCATGCATCTTTGTCTCTAGTGTAAAACTAATTTGGCTCTGCTTGGGCTTGTGGGATACTGGTGGTTTTAAGTGAATTAGCCTGTACACCGTGGGCGGTGGTGAGTTAACCAGGAAATGAAGACAAAGTGAAGAGAGGCTGTCATAAAAATGAACCAGTGCGCTGGGAAGGAGGCAGTGTGAAATTAGAGTGTTTCACTCTCGCACAAACACACACACACACACACACACACACACACACACACACACAGACAGACGGTCTACGGAGTCTGCTATTACATAAAACATCAAAACGGTGTATTCAGGATCCCCAAACACACACACCTGAATTCCAGACACCATATGGTACTCTAACTACTGATAGAGAAATCATACCTCGAGATTAACATTAAAATAATGCACATCCAGGTTTGTTTCCATGGTGAAAACACCACCACTGAATGATCATTTGTTTTCCTTATTATCAAATTACTCTTTCGTTGTTTCATATAGGCAAACCCCTGAAAACATCTTGATAAATTACACTGCCGGGACTAAAAACCGGGGTTTACCAGCTGAGCCGTTCTGGTTGGCTGGTTGGGCTTGAGGGTGGCGTTGACGGACACAGCGGACTTCTGGTTTGCGGCCTTGGTTGGTGCTGAATCTGAGGGCTTGAGTTGGTCGCACTGCTGAATGAAGAGCTGTGAGTTTGGGGTGAGCTGACGGACAGCTGGCAGGCTCCTCTGAAAGAATTAATACATTAGCATCTCTGGTTATATGTCTCTAATTTAGCTTGTACCAAAGAGGTCGTGTCTCATTCATACATGAAGGTCTGATAATAGATTTCATCTTAAAATCAGGTCAAAAATGAGGTCAGTACCCTCATATATATACCCATATGACTTTGTTGAAGTCGCTGATAATATCTAAATGAGTTTTAAAAGTGACGAAACTGCATTCACCTTCAGGAAAGGCACTAGATATGGCTGAGGGGATGATTTGAGCTCCATGTAGAGTTTTTCAGTAAACTCTTCTGCCTCTAGTTTCCCATCCTACATGTAGAGAAGAAAACAAAAGCCCCTTAAAACACATCACGTATTGTGATATATTGATTTTGAACTGAGCAAGTGACATCATACCAGCAGGCCTTTAACAAGAGCTTTGACGTTCTGAGCCATGTTGGCTGAGCGAGTGCCGCTCGATGCAAGCTTCATAAGAGTGACCAGGAAGTTTTTACACTTCTTCACATTCTCCAAGGTCTCCTGATGATAAAGAAAATTAAACATTATCTGTCTTGTGATGCACATATTGAAATTATCTATCTATCTATCTATCTATCTATCTATCTATATATATATATATATATATATATATATAAAATTACGAGAATAAAGTCTAAATATTTCAACAATAAAGTCTAAATATTTCGAGAATAAAGTTGAAATATTTAGAGTAAGGTTGAAATATTGAGAATAAAGTCAAAATTTCAAGAATAATGTCAAAATTGTTCAAGAATAAAGTGGAAATATTTAGGGAATAAAGTCTACATATTTTGAGAATGAGGTCAAAATTCCGAGATTAAAGTCTAAATATTTCAACAATAAAGTCTACATATTTCGGCAATACAGTTGAAATATTTCGAGAATAAAGTCAAAATTACAAGAATAAAGTCAAAATGATGAGAATAAAATTGAAATTACGAGAATAAAGTCTAAATATTTCGGCAATAAAGTCAAAATATTTTGAGAATAAAGTCTAAATATTTCAACAATAAAGTCTAAATATTTCAGCAATAAAGTAAAAGTATTTCAAGAATAGTGAAAATTCTGAAAATACAGTTGAAATTCTGAGAATAAAGTTGAAATATTTCGTGAATAAAGTCTAAATATTTCAAAAATAAAGTCAAAATTCCGAGAATAAAGTCTAAATATTTCAACTATAAAGTCTAAATATTTCAACAATAAAGTCAACATATTTTGAGAATAAAGTTGAAAAATTACGAGAATAAAGTCTAAACATTTTGAGAATGAAGTCGAAATTACAATAGTCAAAATTACGAGAATAAAGTCTAAATATTTTGAGAATAAAGTATAAATATTTCAAAAATAAAGTATAAATATTTTAAGAATAAAGTCGAAATTATGAGAATAAAACTGAAATTACAAGAATAAAGTCAAAATACTTAGAGAATAAAGTCAAAATTATGAGAATTAAATCGTAGCAATTAAAGTTATAATATTTTGAGAGCATAGCCTACATTGCGCATTCAAATTGCCTGGATTGGGAGAAGTTGCCAAGCCACCAGAATTTATTTAAATATATATGTGGAATTATTAGTAGAAAAAATACCATGTGTCATATACTCGCAGGGACAGTATGCTTGGAAATGACTTTTCACGTCTTCGATTGCATTCATTATTTGTAGTGTGCCCAATAATTGTAGTAACCCAATAATAGCAGTAAGCTTTGTGCTTCTGGTACTTTGTCTTATATTAAAAGTCTCAACTTTAAAAATCTGTCAGTATTATAGTTAAATACAAACAATGTGTCTTACAATAATGTGTTTTTCACTCTTTATTGTGGTGTGATAGATTGCTGTATTCATGTGAATCAAACGTGTTTTCGGTTACTGTGAGACATTTGTTTCATTATACTGTTTTCTTTTTGAAAATTCCACCACCTATTCATTCCTCACATGTATTTAATTAAAAACAAGGTTGAAGTGGACTCCAACTCATTAACAAGTTATATTGCTGTCTTTTCTGTGCTATATAACATTAAGGGACTATTCACAAGAAGTTGTTTTCATGGTATAATACAGTAAACGATTAGAAATAATATTTCATGTCTTCAAATTCACTCATCATTTGTTGTAATCGCAATAAGCGTTGTGCTTTGTTGCTCTTAATATAACACAGCTCAGCTTTCAAAATCAGTCAGTTTTATCATGAAATACAAATTAGAAATGTGTTACAAAGTTATAGCACAACATAAATGTGAAGGAACATCAGAAAGCTTAAAAAAAAAAAAAACAGTATAACCTAATTTAATAAAACAAATGTCTCATTGTAATCGCAAAGATGATTGATTCATATGCCGCTTAAACTGTGGCAATCTGTTTCAGGTTTAAACAGTGTGAAAAACACATTATTGTAAGACATATTGATTGTATTTCACTATTAAAATGACAGAATTTAAAAGCTGAGACTTTGGGATTTTCTCCCAGTGCTCCTAATCTGGGCCATTTACTTGTGCAATACAGGCTATCCACCTGTTTCCTCAACGTGGAAGTAAGCCCATGGGTGAGACTTCCGGTTCAATATCCGCTATAGGGAAATAAACAGATGAATAACAACGTGCTGTAAATGGTAAAACTGTTTGCACTACAAACCAGTGTGCTCATAATTAAGATAATACATTAAAACAATATGGTAAGACACATCAATTTGTAATATCAAGCAGCAAAACAAGCTGTTTTGCACAGCTAAAAATAGCTGGATGCGGATGAGTCGGAATCCACACCCATCAAATTTACAAATGGTCATACCCACTTTTAAGGGAAGAAAAAGGTGAATACACTCAAAATATTATAACTTTAATCTCACAAGTGCTACGACTTAATTATCTTAATTTTTACTTTTTACTTTACTCTTGAAATATTTCAATATTGTTTTTATTTTATTTTTAACGTGGCACTAAAATGCTGTCGTAGATATTGGGTTTTTAATTTTAACTATAAAAATTTTTAGATCACCTAACGTCCGTTCATTTAAAAAAAAAAACACTTATGACCTAATAAAACATTTTTCATACTCTACATTATAAAGTTGTGATGCCTTAATTCATTTGTAACATTTAAAACAATTAAGTTGAGTGTTTTAGTTTTACATAATTTAGACAAAAAAAAGTACAAAATCGTAATATCTGCCATTTATTGGACATAAGATGAAAATAATTATTGGCTTTTCGATATTGGCCAAATTTTAACCCTAATTTTCATAAAGTAAACGATGGAATAACTTGTGTATTGTTAGTAATGTTTTAAGATGAACAATGACTGTACTGAAGCAACTTAGGTTTAATTGATGATCCGAACATCATTTTTTTTGCCATCAAATGTTATGTCAGGCTTTTGAGGAAACCAAGTTCAAGGCCCAGAAAGGTAGTAAGAACATTGTTAAAATAGTTAATGTGACATCAGTGGTTTGACATTAATGTTAAAAATATCTAAAAATAAGGTTAAATAAAAATCTTAATTTGTGTTCTGAACATGAACTTACGGGTTTGGAATGACATGAGGGAGAGTAATTAATGACAGAATTTTTATTTTTGTGTATCCCTTTAATATTAGTGTTTCCCTACACGCATAAACTTACAGCTGTAACAGTGACTGGAGTTGATGATGTGTTTGTGCTGGCTCTGGTTGGTACATTAGGAGACACCATACGTGGTGCATTACCCTGGGTGGAGAGAGCACCTTTGCCCGCAGACTGCAGACAAATGAAGCATAGACATGATTAGGTAGATGAATACGACACGGAATGGCCTACATTTCTATTTAAATCACTGAGGGAAAGCTAACAATGCATTTCAGTCAACATCGTGCCCTGAAGTCAGAGTATGAATCATTTTTTTTGTTTTGTTGTTTGGATCAATAATTGATGCAGCCAAAGTGAGTAATACCTTTACAGCAGTGGTATTAATTATGGTAGTTGCAGTGACAGAATTAGTCCTCTGGTTAAAGGTCCCCGGTGTGCTGCTGTTTGGAATCATTTGACTGGCTTTGATAACAGGCCCCATGGTAAAGCTGGGCTTTCTGATGGCTGTCCCTACAACCCCGGCTGGTTTAATAATGGTAGCTCCTGTTGTACATGATGGCGTGAAAATAGCAGTCCCTGTAGCGGTGGGTGGTTTCTGAACGGCAGTCCCTGTAGTGGGGTTAAGTTTAATATTGGTGGTAGCTGATGCACTGGAAGGTGGGAGAGAAACTCTGATGATTGGTGTAGTGGTTACAGTTGCCTGTTAAAAAAAAAAAAAAAAAAAAAGAGAGAGACAGATGAAATAAAATTGTGCATTTCCATAATAAATCAAATGCTTGTAAGATATCTTATGACGGCTTTTCAAGCGTTTTGCAATGCCAATGACTGTCAAATATAGTTATCTGCTTTTTTGAGAGAAGCCTGTTTCATGTTTTGATATGCAGGAGCAATTATATTGTGAAAAATATTAAGCATGATATTAAAGACTAAGTTTTTCCAACATAATGAGCTCTTTATAAAAGCCTGTTTCAACCCACAGGATTAAAAAAAATTGACTTTTTTTGTCAGAATTCTGAGTTTATTTTCCACTTTTTTTCTCAGAATTCTGACTTTACATTTCAAAATTCTGTTTTCTACCACAAATAAACAATTTAAAAGGTCATTTCACCTTTTAATCTCACAATTCTGACCTTTCTTCTTATAATTCTAATTTTATATCTCACAATTCTTACTTCATTGGTTGCAACTCTTAGTCTGAATTGTGATATAAAACTTTTTTTTTTTTTTTAAATACTGTTGTGTAAAGAATCTTCTATACCTACTGAACACTTATACAGGCATAATAAATTTAAATGTTATCTAGAAAAATATCTTTTGTATTACGCATGTATAATTTGTATACACAATTAAATTTCTAAAAATCCAATTAAAATAGAATTATATTAACAGTAAAATATTAATGTTTTAAGATAAATACTAATATTCAAAATATAAAATATGATTTTTTTTAATATTGTGATGGAAAGATACTTCCATACTTATTGAATACGTATTATGCACCCATAACAAATGTAAATGCTATGTAGAAAATATTGTTTTGTATTACGCATGTATAATTTTTATACACAATGAAAAAAAAATCTAATTAAAAGATAATTATATTAACATAAAAATATTATGTATTAATATTAAAATATTATGTGTAATTTTTATACATAATGAAATTAAAAATACCTAATTAAAATATCATTCTATTAATATTAAAATATGAATAATTTAAGATAAATACTATTATTCAAAATATAAAATATAATTGTATTACACCGCCACAATATATTTAACAGTTGTCTAGAAAAGAGTTTTTTGTATTAAATAAGTACAGTTTTTATACACAATTAAATAAAAAAAAATCTATAATTAAAACATAATTGTATTAATATTAATATAATAATATTTTAAAACAAATGCTAATATTCAAAATATAAACTATGATTTTTTGAATACTGTGGTGGAAAAAAGACACTTCCACATTTACATACTGAATACTTATTACACAGCCATAATAAATTCTAATTTTTTTTTGTATTAAATATGTATCATTTTTATACACAATTAAATTTAAAAATAAAATGTAATTAAAACATAATTGAATGAATAATGAAACATTAAAACATTAATATTTTAAGATTAATACTAATATGCAAAGTATAAAATATGAATGAATTATAATGTACATTTTAAATTAATTCAAAAGTATACAAGTATGGATTAAAGATAATCATGAATAAAATTTGAAGGGCGAAAAAAGCACTAAACTAATAGGGCATAACTGCATATGCATAAAACAAGAAAACTGTCCACTGACCCCATTTTGGCTCCCTGGTGATCCAAAGATCCTAATCTGAAAAGCACATGTTTATCTCACTGGATCTTTGTTTCTATTTCCAGCATTAAAAATAAGTGACCAAAATAACACACCTGTGAAGATGAGGGTCTAACTATAGCAGTGGCATTGGCACTGGCTGGTTTTGGCAGCATTCCCTGAGCCTGTGCCTGGGCCAGAGCCTGCTGAGATACCAACATCAACTGCCCGCTGTCACTGCGGATTAACACCATTCCTTCAGAGGCAAGGCAGAGAGAGTAAGACATCGCCAAGACTGATAAGTAGGCCTGATGGTTAAGTACGGTATTGCAAAGTACACTAACAAACCAAGAAAAGAAACAGTGGATCCTGAATCCACATGTAATAAAACTCACCTTGTGGGACCTGGAAGTTGGCAGGCAGCTGCAGTGGCACAGTCTGAGGTGTGCGTGTCATTGGTACACTTTGTGATGTGGTGGAAATCCTTGGCAATGTCACGACTGTCCCTTTGGCAGTGGTCAGTGTGGTGACCCTGGGCTGGCTTACGGCCACCGAGACCCTTCCAGGCTGAGGAACCAGTGCCAGGCTGGTGGCGCCTGGTCCCTGAATATTAGACGTGACCACCCTGGCTCCTACGACCACTGGTGTGGTGGATCTGATCTGTGCAGGGCCTGCTATGATCTTTGGAGAAGGTTCAGATGAGGCTGAACTGGAGCTCACAGCAATTGTTACAGGACGCTGACTTACAGAGTTTGATGAATCAGTCTCTGGCTTTGGTTTTGGCTGCTCTACTTCCCCATTATTTGAAGCTAAATCTGTTTTGCTGTCTTCAGAGGTGTTAACATTAGGGTTTGAGTCTAATGTCTCTCTTGTCTTGTCTAAAGCGGTTTGTGAAGTTACCTCCTCAGCGTTGCTTGTTTGCGCGTCGTTGTTGTTTTCTTCACTCTCTATTGCCGCCCGAGACTGATTAATGTCTGATTTATCTAAACCCGATGTTTCCGACATTATTAAAGGTAGTTTTATGACGTAGATTGAATAATTTGGTCGAGATGATAACCGTGAAATGTTTTTCCATCTATGTGGTCGAATTATCAAATCTATATGTACAAATACGTAGGCGACTCGACTGATATACACCTTTAGCCAAATCAACCGTTGGACGTGGGGATTTTGATTCATCCAAAGGATTCGAATCTTTTGAATTCATCAAAACTATTAATGATTCATCGGTTCGTTCTTTGACGCTTTCTGTAAGCTACACAGTTAATGTTACGCCAGAAGATACACGCGAATGTTTGTGTGTTTGTGTGTGTGTATGTGTGAGAGAGTCAGTGAATCACTCAACTGATTCGCTAAAAGCATGAGGGAAACAAGCGTTTGTGAATGAGATGCTTCGGTCAGTGCCGTTCCGAATCTTGTTTAGATTCAAAAATCTTAATTGACTCCTTCATCCAAGGGCGTATTGCTTCAGTAGATCCAACCAATGAAATGCTGGCTTGAATGGCAATATTTGATACAGCCAATATTTGAAATGTCACCTTTGCATTCATTAGTTAATGCAAAGTAATTTAATTAGGGCCTATTGTCCACTTAAATAAAGTCTCTAAGAAAAGAAAAGAAAACAAAAAAAATCCTGTAGGCATATTTTCCATATGTTAATAAACAAGTCTTGGTGATTTTTCAAAACTTTTATTAACAATGTCACATTACATTCTTCTCAAACTTCAATCTCATGGATTATAAACCAGTTTTAAGTGTAGCCAGACACTGTAAATTTATGATCAAAAAAAAAAAAATCTATCTTCATTTTTGTGTAATATTTCAAAGAAAAAATACTGCAAGTTACAGCATAAATTCGTCAGACTGGCTTGACAGTTTTGTATTTGAACTTGTCTCTTAAAATAATAACATTTGGGGAAAGAAATATACTTTTTAATGAAATCTTTCAGATCATTCAGTTTCATGACTGCGTTTGACAAAATGAGGGTTCATCTAGTCATATGATCCCTCTGAAACCCACAGCTGTGATTTACCCTTTATATGTGTCTGTGTATTTTTCTAATTAGAGCTGCTATTCCTCTCTGGTGTGATATGCTATTTATGAGAGAAACACTTGAAGATTAGCAACATAAATTATTCATCAAACAGCTTATTAAATAAGTATGGCAGTTGAAATTCTTTACAGGATGTCATATATAGAGTGTAACATTAGTTTAGCCTCTTCCCCTCCTAGCTGTCATGGTGAAGACAAATCCAGCAAAAGTGCAGTGTGACAGTCTTGAAGTTTTAAAACAAACCTTCACACAGAGAATCAAATGGAGACCACTCAAGCCAGAGAAGTTCAGAAAAGTTCCCGTTTGAATTTCAACATTTTTCCTTATTTGAAATTGTTTATTTAGGGACAGTACCAATGAAAAAAAAAGTCTCAGAGGATTACAACATAAATCAAAACATCCCTTATATTCAGTTTAAAAATACCATATCCAGTTTATTGTTTGTGAGAACGGGCGGCTAATCCAGCGGTTCCTGTTTGATTCGAATGACAGAGGTCGTGACCCCACGGTGACTTCGTTTGATCTCTCTCCTCAGAACGTACTCACTGAACTGGGTTGAGTCCACACCACCGCCACAAGAAGCAGCGATCTCAAAACCTCTTTGCTGCAGTCGCTCCAAAACCTGACGAACACAAAAAAATTCACAAACACACACCAAATTATTATCCTTTCATATTCTACCAGCATTAAACAATTACTATACACTAACGTTTGGGGTCAGTAAGGTTTTTAATGGTTCTGAATGACGTCTCGTTTATACACCAAGGCGGCATTTATTTGATTAATAAATATAATTTTTTCCTGTGATGCCAAAGCTGTATTTTTAGCAGCGGTTATTCCAAGTCTTCAGTGTCACACGGTCCTCCAGAGATTATTCTAATATGCTTTTTTGGTCATGTTAAAAATATTCAGTTGTGCTGCTTAGTTTTTAGTGTCACGTTTGATCATTTTAATGCAGTGGTTCTCAAAGTGTGGTAAGAGTACCACTAGCAGAAGAATTACTATATTAAATATAAATTAATGTTAAAACACAATACAATTTAATCTTTATTTAAGTAAAGTTGTTATTTTTATTATTTTTTTTTTTACATTTACATGTACAGTTTTCATTTAACCTTTAGGTATAACAGATTTTAATTTAATGTTTATTTAAATTTTTACTTACCTCTTTGTAAGCACTGTGCGGTGTTATAATAAAACTGCCTCGCTTTTGAACTGTGCAGAGCTGTAGCTGAATAGTTAGGCCTACTACGCTACTGTATTTTAATTCTGGTCATTATGGTGGTACTTGGTATAAAAAGATTAAGAACCACTATTTTAATGCATCCTTGCTAAATAAAAAAAAAATAAAATAAAAAAAAAAGCTGCTGCCACACAGGTCTACTCTAAACATTTATTTCCCAGCTGTCTACATTCACAGACATTCACAGCCCTATTCTGGAAAAAGGGGCGGGGAGCAGCAGCTCATTTGCATTTAAAGAGACATGCACGAAAACAGCGTGTTTCTACTTCTACTTAAAAATTTTCAAAATTATATAATAAATGTTCTTAGAGATTTTGAGCTAAAACTTCACAGACACTTTTTTGGGGACACCTGAGACTTGCATTTGGTAAAAGGGGCATAATAGGTCTCCTTTAATCACTAAATACAACTCAAATAATATACTACTCAAGAGATTTTTTTTTTACTATAAGCAATTAGTTTTTTACTATAAGCAATCACTGTATGAAAAGAATAGTGTGAAGACTCCTCTGCTTTTGTGTCCCACAGAGACAGAGAAAAAACAGCATATGGATTTAGAATGAGAGTAAATTGTAACAATTTTCATGTTTGTGTGAACTACCCCTTTAATTGAACACCCCTGGCACAAAATCACTGTCATCTTCATTTAGAAAAACAACACAGCGAAAGTGTTACAAACCATCTGTCCAGCAACTCTCTTAACTGAACAGAATGAGATACTTAAACCACTTGCTTATTTTGTCTTTCTTTCTTTCTGTTTCTCCCTCTCAGTGTTTCTTCCAGTCCTGCAGATATTCGCTCCACAGAACTGTGAGATCACATTCCATTAGTGTGCCTTGAGGATGTCCCTTTCTCTTTTTCTCTCCAGCACTGCGTCACTAAATTTCCCTTCACTCCCTTTCTCCGTCTATAGTTTTCCACCATCTTTCTCTTTCTTGCCCCCCCCAAACCTCTCATTTACAGGTCAAAGTTTTTGTCTGTTTGCTCTGTGTGACTTTCCATCATGCTTTTGTCCTTCAACCCTCTTTTTCTCTCATTTTTCTTTCCTGTCTTCTGCCTCTACTTTTCTCAATCTCCTGCTTCCATTAGTGTGACGGCAAGTGCCAGGGGCCAAAAGATTTAATAAGCAAACAGGATTAGACAGCCTCTAGACACACACACACACACACACACACACACACAGTATGAAATGGTTACAGAGCACAGTATAGGAAAAATTGAGCTCATATTGTACATTCATTCCTGACATGAATCATAGGCCAGTGTTTGTAGTTTCTAATGCAAAATCAGCTGATGTTTTTGGATGAAGTTGTTTTAAAAGACTTGCAGATTTCATGTGAAGTGGTTACATGTGTTGTAACCATCAAGTAAAAAATTATATATTTGCCTTTACACCAAAGATACATGTGCATATACACATCTTGATCATTATTTAAGAGAATAAAGTATAATAAAAAGTACAAATAAAACTGTAAAAAAAATATATATTTCAAAGGTAAAAAGTTTCTCTAAATTCTCTAAAAATTTGTACAAAAAAAGTGGTCAATACTTTATTAAATGAATATTTATTATAAATATAAATAAAAAGTTGGTATTAGCTGATGTGTGAGTGGTGTTTAAGGTGTCACGCACCTGTACAGAGTTGAGGTGGCAGTATCCGTTTAGTGGGAAGCGTATGACGTGAGTGGAATCGTGGTTCCAGCCTGCGTTGACGGAGTTGCACATGACGTCTCCTATCTCTGGGAAGATGTCCTCGATGAGGGCTTTATCGCCGCTGAGCGTTATCCTCTCTCCCAGCTCGGGGGCCACGCGCACCACCACACACTCACACATGCGTGATGTGTACCTAGAGTCCTGCTCCGAACGCCAGCGCTCCAGCTCAGCCTGCAAAGGCTGCAGCTGGAAATATCGGGCCTCCTCATACAGCAGAGAGTAGTCCTACACACACAGATACACAGATAAATGGCAAAACTTTAAAGGGAACCTCTTATGCTATTATGCAAACATCACCTTCATAAGGTGTGTGAAAACAACCAGCCTGTAATGGTAAAAATCCACCCACAATTTTTTTTATAAAATCTCAATAAATCATACAAAGTCTCTCTGAACAAGTCATTCCAGATTTCTCCCTATGATGACATCATAGTAGGGAAAAAGTCCTGCCTATTTGTGATGATCTCTGCTCTATTAGCATAGACACAGCCCTGAGTGAAAAGCAGCGGTCCGCCATTACTGTTTTCTTGCTGTAGTTGCTGGAGATATACAATGTCAGCGCCAAAGAGGCATTACGAGTGTCATGTTTTGGGATGCACCATTGAACATAGGAGTCTCCATAGACTCCCTCCATCTGAGCCGCTGAGGACACTGTGGTTAAATTTCATTATCGAAGGAACTGTCCCAGAAAAAAAAAATTGGAGAAATCCCCTATATGTTTAGGGATCAATACCAGCGCTTTATGCGTGAACGTCAGCTCCAAACAAAGTAAGTATCACATGTTTGTTTTCCAAATTGCCTTTCTGAAAGAGCTTCTTGGCACTCTGTACGGCTAATTCTTGTCTGTTTTCACTGATGCTGCCTTCATGTGCTACCAGAATGATCATAAATTGGAATGTGGTAGTTAAAAATTGCATATGAAGGCAATGTGAAGTCGACCGCTTAAATCTGTCGAGCTCATAATCACAAGTGGGACTTATAAAGTTTGTGATATGTTGTTATTTTTATCATGCTGAGCTCCCTGTCTGTGTAATTCATAAATAACTGACTTTTAAAACGATTCCGGTTCAAAAATATGACGCTGAACACCGCTACTGAGAGTTTCTGACATATTCAGTGTGGGAGATTGTCCGTATGCCAGAACATGAGCTCTTAAAGCTCCAGCGCCTTTTCCAGAACAAAAATTTACAGATAATTTACCCCCTTGTCATCCAAGATGTTCATGTCTTTCTTTCCTCAGTCATAAAGAAAGTATGCTTCTTGAGGAAAACATTACAGAATTTTTCTTCATATAGTGGGCATATAGATTACACAGAGTTTGCATGCGCATTGTAGAGAATAGACAAGATGAGCATTTGAGGTTAAAAAGTATATACATTGTACGTTTTTTAGAAAAAAAAACGATTGTTTCGCTAGATAAGACCCTTCTTCCTCAGCTGGGATCGTTTAGAGCCCGTTGAAGCTGCATTTAAACGGCATTTTGGAAGTTCAAACTTGGTGGCACCATAGAAGTCCACTATATGGTGAAAAATTCTGGAATGTTTTCTTTAAGAAAGATAATTTCTTTATGACTGAAGAAAGAAAGACACAAACACCTTGGATGACAAGGGGGTGAGTAAATTATTTGTACATTTTTGTTCTGGAAGTGAACTTCTACTTTAAAGGGACAAACACAAAAATGACGAGTTTTGGCTGCTAAAAGTGGCAAATTTAACAAGCTATAAAAATTATCTGTCAGATATTTTAAGCTTAAACTTCATATACACACTCTGGGGACTTCAGACTTATTTTACATGTTGTATAAAGGGGCATAATAGGTCACCTTTAAGGAAAGATTCACCTAAAAATGAACATTCAGTCTGTTACAGTATCTTTATTTTGTTTTTGGACAGCACTTGGTCACTATGAACTGTTGTATGGCAAAAGATGTGTGGTGAAAAAAAAGTAACTTTTTTTTGAAACCTCAGTATAACATCAATAATAATGCAGTGTAAGATTTAAAATCCTACCTTAAAGTCATCTGGGATGAGCAGTTTTGAGGTCCTGAGGAAGTTTAATATGTAGCGGAACATGTGTCCATCCCGATCTATAAAATAATGCTGCTTCAGGCTGTCCAATACAATGGGCTCCGTGCCATCAAACAAACGACCAATCCTGTGAGACGAACAGACAGATATTAAAATATTTAAATGTAATCAAACAACAATGATTAGCTTTTTTATGCAAGGTTTTTTTCACAAACACATGACAGGGAAGAGAAGAAAATGTCCAAAATGTATAGCTTCATAACATCACGGTTGAACCACTGATGTCACATGGACTATTTTAGCAATGTCCTTACTACCTTTCTAGGCCTTGAACATGTCAGTTGTGTTGCTGTCTATGCAGGGTCAGAAAGCTCTCGGATTTCATCAAAAATATCTTACTTTGTGTTCTGAAGATGAACAAAGGTCTTACATGCTTTGGAACAGCATGAGGGTGAGTAATTAATGACAGAATTGTCATTTTTGGGTGATCTATCCCTTTGAAGAGATATCAGTTTGCAAAAAATAAATGATTGAAACAATCTGAGGGAAAACTGTTGTGACAAGGTGCTTTTTGGATTTGATGGAAGTTTGAGAACCACTGTGCTAAAATATTCATTAAAAACAATCATCTGAGTGCGCTCATCTAAATACATGACTATCCGACAGCAGACTTTGACAGTTGTTTCGGTCAGCACAGTGTGCCTGAACTGTAGCCTGCATCTGCATCAGCATCACGGCGGGCATAGCTGGAGGCGGCGACCATCATTGCTCCTGACGACGCAAATGTCATCATCCAGCGCCCTGCTTTCTGGCTCTCTGATGAGTATGTTGTCATATTGATGTTGTTTGTGATAAAGTAGCCAAAGGGGAAATGGATCACAACTGTCACTGATGCCAATGCTCTCTGAAACATCTATTTGACTATTACAGAGGCTTTCCGAAGCCTATACTAGATTATACCAGGCCTACTATATGAGACCGTATGTGTGAGACTCAGTGTTTCTATGCCACTGTAAGGGACAGTGGGAGGCGGAAACCGTGTGAGACGTGAGCAGTTGTGAGACAGGATGCTAGTCTGGCTCAAAGTGCTTCGGGCTCCTTTTGGCCTGTGCTCTGATGTTTGACTCAGTCAGCAGCTACAAGACAATAATGCTCTTTGGCATTGCAGAAATATACCGGTCAGTGAGCTAATGAGCACAGACAAGCTGCACACACACACACATACAGACAAAACACACACATATGGAGCAAACACACATCATGAAGGACTTGTTAACAGACGTGTTCAGAGGATGACATGCGTTTTCGAAATCTTAGGCTGACTGCCAAATGAATTGGAAGACAGTGGAATAAAATGTTGCTTTGTTAAAAAGAACACCTTTTCTTTTAAACACCTCCCTCATCTACTACTAGGGCAATTTCTTTACAAAATTTTTTGGAATCAGCGCTGGAGTAAATTCCTCACTGTTGCTTTCAATTCTTTTCTTTCTTTCTTTGGAGAAACATGGAGAGAACAATGGACATTGGAGAAGCACGTTCATCTAATCTTACTGTAAAAACATGATATAAGATTAATTTATTATTTTTATATACTTTAAAGACAAATCTGTATTGTCTGTATTGTGTGTTTTAGGTGCAGGATCACAGAATGAAGGGGAAAAAATAATGTTTCATATTTTTACGTTAACTACGTAATCAGTATTCTATTTATTAAAGTATCTCAATTGAGAGAAATTAAGTCAGTATTGCGAGATATATACTTGCAAATCTGAGAAATAAAGTTGCAATTCTGAGAAAAAAGTCAGAATTGTGAGTTTCTATGCAATTCTCACCATTTCTCGCAATTGTGTGTTTATATAATGCAATTCTGAGGGGAAAAGTCAGAATTGTGAGTTTATATCACGCAATTCTCGCTATTTCTTGCAGTTGTGTTTATATAATGCAATTCTGAGGGGAAAAGTCAGAATTGTGAGTTTATATCACGCAATTCTGACTATTTCTGGCAGTTGTGAGTTTATATCATGCAATTCTGACTTTATCTCATCACATTAGTGTTTTAAAGCATTCTACATTTATTCCAAAATAATAACTCAGCGCAGTAACAATTTAAGCTATATAATTTATTTGTGAACTTATGTTCAGCAATCATAAGTTAAGCTCGGTAACGTTAAATATTGGTCACAGATGCACAGATTTAATGTACATTTCACCAAGTTAATTACTCACTAAAAATTCCCACCGATCATGTTTTCATGCCATTTTAAATCTTATTTTGAAAAGTCTTGTTTTGTTGTATCTAAGTGTGTGAGCTATTTACTTGCTTTTTTTTTTAAATCAGTCTTCCCATTAACGCCATTATATTTTTCATTCAAACTGACTCGCGAACGCGGAATTCGTACGAACAGGCGGGATTTATCACAAGAACCAATCACAGCCGAACATAACTAGTCATATCCAATCGTATTGCGATGGAAGCAATGCCTCCTCTCATGTAACTTTACCTGCTGATGTCGCTGTTGGACAGTGTTTCTTTAGAAAAACAAGTGGTTTATACACTTTTTAATGTTGTATTTTGTAATACTGGCATTGTTTTATTTTGTACTACAGTTTTTTTGAGGAGACGCTGCCTCCACTCACTCCTCAGAGGAAACCCTGAATGACGTGAATTGTTAAAAATAAGTCGATTCTCGATTCGCAACACCTCAGAATTTATTCTTTTTGGTGTCATTTCTCAGCCCTGTGGTGTCCTTTTCTGTATGGTTTTGTGTATGTGTGTAAAATTTACCTGGACTCTGGGTATTTGGTTAATGTGGCCAGGCTGCTGGTATACATGTGACCCCCCACATCAATGTGGACTGGCGCGTTGGCTTTCGTGAGCTGTGCAGGTGTGGGGATGCCAGCTGTGCCCAACGGGGAGACCGGCGAATGTGCCAAGATCGGCCGAGTCGACATGCCCACACTGTTGCTGCGATTTTCCTGAGAAGAAAAAAAAAAAAAGATGATAGGTAAAAATTCAAAATTAACATTCATAGCAGGAGGTTAAATGAGTCAACTGTTGAAACCCATTTTAATTTGTTGGAAAAAACTTTGGCACTTGAGTTTATGGATCAGGATTTGACTGGATTGTGAAAAGTGGACAGTGACACACCAGAACGGATGCATCGAGAATATAGCTATACTGCCTCAGGAAAACAGCATACAAGTTGTATAAACCTTTTGATAATTTTATCCACCTTTTTTATCCTGTAAGAGTGGCCGCGGCCATTTGTAAATGATATGGGTCTGGCTTCCGGTCTCATCCGCACCCAGCTATTTTTAGCTGTACAAACCCCTACGAAAATTAACCTTAGTTTTATTATAGTAAACGTGTAGTTACCATGGTTTTTTGGTGTATTGATTACCATTTGTAAAACCACAGTTTTACTACATATACCATGGTTAAACTATGGATAGAATACCAAAACCATGGTTAATTTGTAGTTACCATTGTTTAAGTATAGTAACATGGTTTTTTGGTTTTATTTGTAGTAAAACCATGGTTAATTTTCGTAAGGGCAACTGCTTAATTTCCTGCTTGATATTGCAAATTGGTGTGTCTTACCATATTATTTTAATGTATTATCTTAATTAGGAACACACTGGTTTTTAGTGCAGACAGTTTTATCGTTGACTGCACGTTGAAGGAACTGGAAGTATCACCCGGAATGTGTATTACGTAAACAGGGGTCACTAGCTGAAACCAAACAGAATTGCAGGTTTCCTGAACACTCCTACAGCCCCTTTTGCCTCGAACTCCCATCATCCATTGTCCAGAAACAAGTAATTTGGCCATTCAAATGAAGCAAGGTTTTAAAAACACCGCAGGGCGACAGTGTTTCTGGGAATCAACTTTTAAATGGCTCGCTTATAGCACTCTGCACACTAAACTAGAGTTGGAAAGTATTTTAACAGAAACAATTCAAGAGGTCTCTTCATTTGGTTAATGTGTCATGAGTGTGGAATGGGAGCACAGCGCTAAATGGTTTACACCATAAACACAGATAATCATTTCTACCTTGACAACTATAAGTGGAAATAATTAAATTGACCTGTTACAGCATTAATGGTGATTTGGCTGTCAGCACTACACATTACAGTAGCGCTACTCTCATTATGGGTTCGTTCCATGGGCTTCGTCTGACATAATATCTGCTTGTGCTGGGAAATAACCGCTTGCTAAATCTCAATGGTCACTCTCTACTGAGGCGCAATGAAACAGCCATGGGCAGAGTTTCCTTTAAAGATGAAAAACAGCAAAAAGTAAACTGTAACATAAGTATACTTGTGTACTTAGTGCACTATCAATGCATTTTTCCCCCAGAGCAGAGTAATGCTATCTGAGTCGACTGTCTTACAGAATGAAACGTGCTGAGAGAATGAGTACAGCGGACTGGCTTATATGGCGACCTGAAAAACAAGCATTAACCCTTGGTAATACACAGAACATGTGCAAGTAAACATGCATTCAGGCTAGCACATTAAAGCACTAATGATAAACATCTCTGGCACAACTGGGTGTTTTAGCGGGTGCTGTTTTCTAATGGTGGCTGAATGAGGCATAATGCCTATGGGCAGACAAACTTGGGTCATTTTCTTATGCATCATTTTTTAAAAAGTCTTATTTTCTGGATAGTTTTATATTTGCAGTGTAGACAATGAGGAAATGAGAGCATGGGGTGGAAAATGTTCGCTTTTATTGATTTGGCAATAGACTGTTGACAGAAATAAATAAGATTGTACAGTCAACTTATATATACACATCCAACACACATATAAAAAAATAATTTATTTGTGCCTTAAAGAACAAAGCTAGTTCAGTGACCTGTGCAGTAAATAAGTACAACCCAATAAAGTACTACATGAACAAAACCTATTTATTATTCCACTGTCATGGATGGTGCTGGGAGCCAGAGAAGGGTGAGCTATTAGCTAATTGGAAAGATGTTGACACCAACTTAAAGTACTCTAGAAGTGAGGATGTTCCAAATAAACAACCAGGTTAGGTTAATTATTGCAGTAGGACGTGAGAGAGTTTAAATAGAGCTTAGCTCTTTGCACGGTATACATAAATGTCCATACTTAAATATTTTTGTAGATTATTAGTGATTTGTGAGTGAGAGGGCAGAAAGGCCGTTGGTAAGATATACAGCATACAGGTCTATAGATCTAGCCAAAAAACATCAGAATAAAGGTGAATGAAAATGTTGCAACAGATGTCTACATGTCACTGTTTAACCATGCTTAATAAATAAATAAATAAAGTTTGTTTTAAGAAAAAATATATTAAAAAGAGGCCATCTAATAGTCTGTGTTATAATACAGTATCATATAAACAACATGTGTCAGAAGCTACTACTACAGTGTTGATTTATTTAGTGTACACTGTAAAAAAACAACTTGTTGAGTTAACTTAAAATAATTTGTTACCTGGCTGCCTTTAAAATTTTAATTTCAGTCAACTCAAAAAAAAAAGTTTAGTCAACTTAAAATGTTGTACACTGTAAAAAAAAAAAATACACACACACAATTTGTCGAGTCAGCCTAAAATAATTTGTTACCCTGCTGCCTTTAAAATTTTTAAGTTTAGTCAACTCAAACAAGTTTAGTCAACTAGAAATGTTACATTGTACTAAGTAACAACTTAGATATTTGTGTTTGTTAAACTTAAAAGCTGGGTAAGTAACCCAGCTGCCTTAAAGTTTTAAGTTGAATCAACTCAAATATCTAAGCTGTCACTTAGCATAACTTAACATTTCAAGTTAAATAAACTTTTTTTGGAGTTGATTGAACTTAAAAAAAATTAAGTTGACTCAACAAATTGTTTTTTTTTACAGTGTACTAAGTGACAACTTATTTATTTGAGTTGATTCAACTTAAAATTTTAAGGCAGCTGGGTAACAAGCCCAGTTTAACAAGTTTAACAAACCAAATTTTGAATTTAGTCAACTCAAATATCGTTGTGACTATATATATATATAATATAAAGTTGTGACTCAGTACAACTTAACATTTCAAGTTGACTAAACTTATTTGAGTTGACAGAACTTACAATTTTTGGCAGGGTAACAAATTATTTTAAGTTGACTCAACAAATTGTGTGTGTTTGTTTTAGTGTAGTGTACATCTTTCTAAGCCTCCAATGACAAAATAATAAATTTGTATATATAAAAATAACTGTTCAAAAATGTGTGGTTAATATTTTTTATTGATTTTGAAAGTGACAGTAAAGACATTTATAAAAAATATTTCCGCTTAAAAATACTTCAGAATCCTGAATAAAAAATAAACTACAGTTTCCACGAAATAAAAACAAACAAACAAAAAAACAAAGCAGCTGTAGCACAATTGTTTTCGCCATGATAATAATAATAAATGTTTCTAGAGCTGAAAATCAGCATATTAGAATGATTTCTGAAGGATCATGTGACACTGATGACTGGAGTAATGATGCTGAAATTCCACTACAGGAATACATAACATTTTAAAATATATAAAAATATAAAATATATAGTAAAACAAACAAACAAACAAAAACTAATATTTCACTATATTACTGTTTTTACAATATTTTTGCTCAAATGCAGTCTTGGTGAACACAAGAGACTTTTGAAAAGTAGTCAGCCTGTAAATGCAAAACATGTCAAACGATAAGCCTAAATAATGCATATGACTCTATAGATGCATGAGGTAAAAAGTTTCGCAAAGTTTCGAAGTCTGTGACCCAGACTCTTTACTGTTATCTCACCACATCTCAGCATGTACAGCAACTGAGGAAGATATGAAAGCAAACGGCACAGACTCACTTTACATCAGTTAATTAGCAAGGAGGGAACAGGATATAATTGGATGTGAATGTGAAATTATGAAGTGTCATAATTGACAAGGGCTTTCAATTTTTCTTCCAGGATGTTTTCCAAGACTCTCTTCCCCCTCTAGGGGTCGCTAATACATACTTACCCCAAACTTTTTTTTTTTTTAAGACAAACACAAGCTGTGATTTGAATGCATGGCAACTACCAATAGAAAAAACTTTAACGTTAACATTCATAATGACAGGTTGCATTAAAAAAGCACAGGCGTAAACTCTTATTTTAGTGTGGTACAAGTCCTGTAGAGCACTGTTTAATTCTGATCATTAATACAGTGTAATGCTGCTAAAGAACACACTACAAACAGCTCATCTCAGGCATTATATTTAGTAGTCATTGGTTTTTGCTGGAGCCCAGCACAGGTGCAATATTAGCTCATGCCTCCGCAGGCAACGAATGCTTTTATTTTTCACACTCACCTTCATGCTGAAGGGTGAAGAAATCAGTGCCTGTTTTAGTGCAGCCTACTTACAAAGCATAATAATATTCACCAACATATGAACGAATCAATCTTAATCACATCCCCAAATGGACCACCGCCGGCGATTTGTGCTGCTGCCCCTCGGCAAAGATGGAAATGATGGACTTGTTTATAAAGATGCGGAGTTAGTTAGAAAAAAGAACAAATGTGACCCTGGACCACAAAACCAGTTATAAGGGTCAGTTTTTTTGCAATTGAGATTTATACATCACAACAAGCTTTCTATTGATGTATGGTTTGTTATGAAATGACAATATTTTGGGCGAGATACAATTATTTGAAAATCTAGGATCTGAAGGTGCAAAAAAAAAAAAAGTCTTAATACTGAGAAAATCGCCTTTAAAGTTGTTTATATGAAGTTCTTAGCAATGCATATTACTAATCAAAAATTACGTTTTGATATATTTACTGTGGGAAAACTACAAAATATCTTCATGGAACATGATCTTTACATGATACTCTAATGATTTTTGGCAAAAAAAAGAACAAATTTGATCCATTTTTGGCTATTGCAACAAATATACCCGTGATACTTAAGACTGGTTTTGTGGTCCAGGGTCATAAATACATTACGGGGTATTAATCTTAAACACATGAAAACATACAATTCACTTGCTTTGTGCATGAAGTGGCAACAATTCAAAGTTAACTTTCAGTCTGAAATCGCACAAGGTAACCCAGTACATAACAACATTGACATTATAATGAAGAAGTAAATCAGGGATTTGCTGACAAATGTTCCATGCAAAATGACACACACAAAGATGAGTCAAATTTGACATCCCACGTTGTTGCTTTAAATGATTAATTTGCATAAATATACTCGGTGCGAAAAGCCAATTGTCCTCTGACTGATGTGATTGACAGACAGCAGGGCCGCTTGTAAAACTAATGTGAAGCGCTATTCTAAGAGCGCGTCACGTGTCAGAAACGTTTTGTCTTTCTATCGACGTGTCAAAGACATAAAATCGCTATTACCTGTGAGGGGAGCATACGAGGACTCTCTCCGTTGGGTTCGCAATGAGAGGAGACTAGCGCGGTGGCGGTCGGAGTGTCCGCGCACTCCGCGGCGGCGCGAGCGCAGAGTCTTTTCGGCGATGCCCCCGGTCCCGAAACGCTTACCGGATAGACGAGCGTCCGTGGGCGTTTGATCACCTTCTGCGGTTTGAGCTCCGGCTCGTCCTCGCAGTGCAGCACGTGCTGCAGGTGCGCTCCTCCGTTGACCGTTTCCGGGGAGACGTGGAGAGGCGCTAACTTTGACCCGATGCCCGCAATGCCGTTGAGCGTTGCTATGGAGACGGCGCCGATGCAGTGGTTCGTGTAGGTCTTTGACAGTTTGGCGGCCCGCGACAGCATCTGCATTCTCGTGCCCAGCAGGTTCTTGCCGATGGCTTTATTCTCGTACCACGTCGTGTCGGTCTCACTGCAGTGGTCCCGCGGGCGCTGGAAGAAAGCCTTGCAGAGAGGATTGCGCTTCGAGAGGTACTTCACGAAGCTCGCGTAGGGACAGAACTCCGTGGCGGTCTCGTACATGCGGGGCAGGTTGTCCTCGTCCGTGTCCGATCTTTTTTTCGTCCAGGAGGCGGAACGAGACTTGTGGTACGGGCCGAGCGCTTTGAAGTACACAAACTTGCGTCCGTCCTCGTCCACGGCCAGCCCGAACGAGTCCTCTTCGAGTTCGCGCTGGTTCTCCCGCCCCCTCGTGCAGAAGTACATGCAAGTCTCGAACCACACTTTGTTGAGCAGCCCGAACGGCGAGCTGGCGCTGAACACGGCCGACGTGTAGAGTTTCCTCAGGTCGGAGCGCGTAATGGCTTGCTTCTGCACCACGGGACCGGCGCCCTGCTCCTCCAGCTTGCGTATGACCGCGGCGAGCGCGAGGTTGGCGCTGCGCAGCTCGGGGTCCTTGGTGAGGTCCAGCGTGCGGCAGAAGGGGGGCTCGTTCAGGTAGCGGTTGAGCGAGCTCCGGATGCTGATGAGGGAGGACTTGCTGTACAGCTGTCCGCTCTTGGAGCGCGCCTCCGAGTAGAACGAGCGCAGCACTTTGCAGAGCGCGTTCTTGTCCATGCTCTCAAAGTCCGTACTTTGCGCCTTCTCCGTCAGGTATTCCCGGAAGATTCGCACCGCGTACCGGGTGGCCAGGCGCGTGTTCTCGCTGAGCCTGGAGCGGTGCATGTCTCCCTCGGGTCCTGAGTCCAGAGCGGCGAAGAGCGGGTCCCCCGCCGCCGCCACCGCTGACTCGAGCTGGTCCGTATTCCGCATAAGGACCGCTTCCCCCGTTTCCACGGCAGCAGCGCAGCTGTCGGGCTCCCCGCACTCCTCCCACTCTAACTCGGCTTCTTCTTCTGACACTTCTCCCTCTTCCCCAGTGATCTGGATCTCCTGAATCTCTTCCTCCTCTTCCTCTCCCGAGCCTCCGTCTCTCTCCCGTTCCTCCGCCATCGGGTCCGGTTCATCATCCTCTCTACAGCAGTGGTCCCCGCTGCCAGGCATTCTCGCCATATTGCAGTCTGACAGTGTATGAGTCCCGAGGCACTGCGCATGCGCTATATTGGACCGCAGAGCTGAGAGCTTTTTGTGCGTTTTAGTGACCTTCAGCTACGAGAACAGGCACGCGCTCTTAAAGGTGCAGGGAAAGGGGAGCTAGATTGCCCAAAATTAACACACACACACTCTTTCGCACTTCAATGGAGAGATAAAGCGACAGAAAGAGGCAAACAGTCAGCTATACTCTGTATTGGACTGCAGCAGAATTAAGCACTAAATTATGCCTTTAATACACCCACACAGACACACACCTGCTAATTATTAAAGGGCTATGCAGCTCAGGCAGGCTGACTTGATTTGGGAGTTTCCAGTAGCAGCTGTGATCATGTCTAACCCCGAGGCCATCCATATACTTTCGAGTGCGTGTATACAGCCTTTTGTATGTGTGAGAGGAAGAGAGAATGTGACAGATGGGAGGGAGAAAGAGAGAGGGAGAGATGAAGGTGTGGTGAACTAATTGATATTTCTGTGCATGGTAATAATAATTTCAACACAGCACAAAGTGCACACCGTGGGTTTGGGTGTGCAATGATGGCCAGTAGGCAGAAAAAAAAACACTCTAAAAGGTGAAAACTCACAGAAAAGGAATAGTTCACACAAACTGAAAACTGCTTCATTACTTTGGCACTCCAACCTCACATTGTACTGTAAAATTAAAGTTGTTAGAGTAATTGGTAGCACTTTATAATAAAGTTCATTACATAACATGAACTAAGAATGAACAATATTTCTACAGCATTTATTTAAATTCAGCATTTACTAATGCATTATTAAAATCACAAGCTGTGTTTGTTAACATTAGTTAATGCACTGTGAACTAACATGGACTAACAATAATCAACTGTATTTTTATTAATTTACATTAACAAAGATGATCTAATAAATAGTGTAATAAATGTATTGTACATTGTTTGTTCATGTTACTTAATACATTAACTAATGTTACCAAATGACATCTTATTGTAAAGTGTTACTGAGTGCTTTTTTAGCACTATTCAATTTCTCGTTTTGTTTGTGAAGTTTACTAGCAATTTCTGAGTGAAAAATATTTCCACACCAATTTCTTTTGTAGTGTACATTAAAGAATATCCTGCACACTTTTTGCTATAATAAAAGTGAATGAGGACTGGGCCTGTCAAACTACAAATAAAGCACTATAAAAGTTAAAAAAACATGTTCATACACATATTTAAAGTCGTTTGAAGTCAACTTTGCATTTGCAAAACACTAAATCTAAGTTGTTATTTAGAAAAATCTTAAGATCCAGCTCTCATTGGCACATGTATGAGAGAATTAATAAAGTTTTGAGTTGACTCATTTCAATAAACCAGTTGATCCAGTTTACAAAATGGACAGATTTAGTTCAGGTTCAGATCAACTCACTGAATCACTGGTTAACAGCTCACTAACTGAAAGATTATCAGTAAACAGCACCTTAATTTTGTCTATTTGCTACATATCTAAAAGGGCATTAAGGTATCTTTAATATTTTTTGAGTTACAGACATGCAAACTTTGGAGAAAAACTTGAAAAGTGCTGTTTCTCCATTTTTGAATTGTTACCATTGGCACATAATGCAACAAAGATTGCTAAAGTCAACAGATTTTACTAACAGACCTACCAATCTCTGTGTAAAAAATAATATGATGATGCTGCAAACTTTCTGAAGTAATTTTTACCCCCTGTAATTTGGCTCTGAAATTTGACCTCCCTCTACGAAATAGTTGGTTACTCAGCAAATATACTTCCATGACAGTTAATATTTTGGAAAAAATATTAACAAAATCAAACATTTGAAATTTGGTTGATTTGACACAGAATGACCCTATTGTATGGCTTCATAAGACTTGCAATATAGGACTTAAGTCATGTGGACCATTTTTTGAGAATTTTATGGTTCATTTGCATCCTTTTTGAAGCCTCAAAGCTCCCATCTCCATTTATTGTCATTGCATAGAAAAGAGCAAATACAGTTGAAGTCAAAAGTTTACATACACCTTGCAGAATCTGCAAAATGTTAATTATTTCACCAAAAGAAGAGGGATCATACAAAATGTATGTCATTTTTTATTACTGACCTGAATAAGATATTTCACATAAAGACAATTACAAATAGTCCACAAGAAAAAAATAGTTGAATTTTTAAAAATGATCCCGTTCAAAAGTTTACATACACTTGATTTGTAATACTAAGTTGTTATGTGAATGATCCACAGCTGTTTTTTGTTTAGTGATAGTTGTTTACGATTCCCTTGTTTGTCCTGAACAGTTAAACTGCCTGCTGTTCTTCAGAAAAATCCTTCAGGTCCCACAAATTCTTTTGTTTTTCATCATGTTTGTGTATTTGAACCCCTTCCAACATTGACTGTGTGATTTTGAGATCCATCTTTTTACACTGAGGACAACTGAGGGACTCATATGGACAACTATTACAGAAGGTTCAAACACTCACTGATGCAGATCCAGAAAGAAAAACTATCCATTAAGAGCCAGGGGTGTAAAGCTTTGAACAGAATAAAGATGTTTACATTTTTCTTATTTTGCCTAAATATTTTTTTTCCATTTAGCACTGCCCTATAGAAGCTACAGAAGATACTTTCATGTTTCACAGAAGACAAAATAAGTGAAATTTACCCAGATCTTGAAATTCATAAAGAACAGCGGGCAGTTTAACTTTTCAGGACAAACAAGGGACTGATGAACAAAACTTCTGAAAAGGGTCATTTTTATGATTTCAATTATTTTCTCTTGTGGACTATATGTAAATGTCTTTTAAGTTAAATGTCTTATTCAAGTCAGTACTAAATAAAAAATAACATGCATTTTGTATGATCCCTCTTGTTTTGGTAAAATAATTAACATTTTGCAGAACTTTTGACTTCAATTGTATATTTCTCAAAACACCGTCTTTTGTGTTCCACAGAATCAAGAAAGGCATTAGGGTGAATAAATGGTGGCTGAATTTGACTCGCCCACAGTTTTTATATTACTTGCTATTTATGATGTGCCAGTGTGACTGGACTGTATTTAACTTCTGCTGTTCTGATATGCATTTATGTGCTGTGATTTGCAAATGCAGCTCAGCTGGAGCTCACTGCAGACTTTCTCAGGTTAGAGCAGATTTTCATTTTCCTCTCTTTTACTCCTCAGTGTAGCAGTAGAGGCTATAGTAATGTAAATGGAGCCCCCTCTGAATTGCATCACGGCTTACTCATTTATACATTGATATTTTCATGTATGAATGATTCTAGAGTACTCAGTATAAAATTGCTTTTGGCCCTGTTAATAGAGTCATGCGCCATCACTAAATCTATAGGGCAAAATATGCCAGTTTACATCTGATTCATTACATTCATCTATTAATACAAGATCATCCTATATGAGTGACCTTGATCAAGAACACATTCCTAAGTGCTTCTACATTCACGCCTCTCTCCTCTCCCTTGTGTTTGTGTGTGTCGTGAGAACCCTGAGGCAACTGCTGTCTCAGTATGAACAGCACAGAGCTGAGGTTTGGCTCTGGAGAATAAGGCAGATGTTTGTCTCCGGCGCTGTGCCTCAGAGAGAGGCAACGCATGAGGAAGCGGATTTTAGAGCTCAGTAGGGCTCAAAGCTAGAGGAGGGATAAAAAAAAGCTCTATTCATCCATCAGCAAATCAACAGTGATCATCTGACTCATTAACTTTATACGGTCAGAGTGTTTCCACAGTCTTGTGAACATTTCTTTAAAGAAAAGATATGAGTCAATGGCAAGTAAGACTGTCTGCGATGGCTTTGAAAAATGTTTTCACCATTTGAAGAAAAGTTTAAAAATGACTCATATGTCACATGGCATAACCAAGTAAAAATGATAATAACATAAAGTAGTATTTTCCTAAGGCACTGAATACATAATTTATATATATATATATATATATATATATATATATAATTATTCTATAATATTATGCTATTATAGAATATTAAATATTATATAATTATTAAGTCTATTTGATCATTTTACATTAACAATGTAATCAATATTCTATTAAATGCAAATATGAATCTCATCAAGTGTTTTTAAATAACAAAAACTCAAGGCAGTAACGATTTAAACAATATATTTTATTTGTGAACATATGTTCAGCTATTCTTTTTAATAGTTAGCTATTTTTGAATCTCTGTAAATATTGGTCACAGACACAGAGATTTACTTTAAATTTCACCAATTTGATTAACCACTAAAAACTCCCACTCATGTTTTCATGCAATTTTGAGTCTTATATTGACAGAATGTTTATATTTAAGTGTGTGAGTTGTTTACATACTTTTTTAAATTAGTCTTTTCATTAACGCCATTATATTGTTCATTCAGACTGATTTGTGAATGCAGAACGCGTATGAACACAATAGGCATGATTTGTTGCATGAACCAATCACAGCCGAACATGAACGAACAAACATGAGTCATATCCAATCATATCACGACTTCCCACTCATTCTCAGTTATCCCCCACCAAACTCACGGCACGCTTTAGGGGGTCTTTTAAAACTCAATGGGTTCAGGGGAGGCGAGAGAGACTGTAACTTTACCTGCTGGCGTCGCTGTTGGACAATGTTTCTTTGGAAAACAAGTGATTTATACACTTTTTAAAGGAGAAGTTCACTTCCAGAACAAAAATGTACAGATAATTTATTCACCCCCTTGCCATCCAAGATGTTTATGTATTTCTTCAGTCATAAAGAAATTATGTTTCTTCCGGAAAACATTTCAGGATTTCTCTCTACATAGTGGACTTCTATGGTGTCTGTGAGTTTGACCTTCCAAAATGAAAGTGAAAGAGCAATTGGGGGTTTGGTGCCTTGCTCAAGGGCACCTCAGTCATGGTTTTGAAGGTGGAAAGAGCGCTGTTCGTTCACCTTCAATTCCTGCCGGTGCGGGAATCGAACCCACGACCGTTGGAAAAATGCAGTTTAAATGCAGCTTCAAAGGGCTCTAAACAATCCCAGCTGATAAAGAAGGGTGTTATCTAGCACAGAGATCAGTTATTTCCTAATTTACAATGTATGTACTTTTTAACCTCAAACGCTCATCTTGTCTAGCTCTGCATGAACTCTGTGTATTCCGGGTCAATACAGTGAGGGTATGACGAAAAACTCCCATCTCATTTTCTCCTCCATCTTCAAAATCATCCTACATCACTGTTTTAACTTTTTTTGTAAAGGACGTTTGACCTTCTTTGCACGTTCACTTTGTAAACACTGGGTCAGTACTTCTGCAGTGATGTAGGATGATTTTGAAGTTGGAGGAGAAAATGAGATGGGAGTTTTTCCACCTACCCTAACTATATTGACCTGGATTACACAGAGTACGCATGTGCATCACAGAGCTAGACAAGACGAGCATCTGAGGTTAAAAAGTAAATAAATTGTACCCCTTCTTCCTCGGCTGGGATCATTTAGAGCCCTTTGAAGCTACACTTAAACTGCATTTTGGAAGTTCAAACTTGCAGCCACCATGGAAGTCCACTATGTGGAGAACATTCCTGAAATGTTTTGCTCTTTACAACTGAAGAAAGAAAGACATGAACATTTTGAATTTGGGGGGG
>JAHKKF010526723.1:0-14247 GCA_019740295.1 Labeo calbasu
CTTTTTTTTAAAGGGTGTAGACTAGGTATCATGGAACACTATAAAGTGCCCTCGGAACACAATATATATAAAAACAGTGATTTTGTGCACTAACCTTGTTGTCGTTATCAGGCATGGTGCTGACACACAAGCTGATAACTGTTACGGCGATCATGACGACTGAGAAACATGCAAAGATTTTCCCAAGCCAGCCAGAATGAGGGTTTTCCACTATTTCTTGCAGCCGGCTCATGAGCCAGATGTAGCCCTTCTCTTGTACTAGAGGCCTCTGTAGGGCTAGCCTTTTCTGCCTCCTCTCTTCCTCCTTCTTTTTCTTCTCTCCCACGTCTTCCACACGGGACAACATCTTACGCCGACAGCAGCGTTCCATGTGAACGGGGTCGATGCCCCAGTAGGTGAGTTCGTCAGACAGTGACACAGCACACACCTGCCTCAGTAGCCTCAGTTTCCCTGCAGCCAGGAAGTTTAAGATGACCCGAAAGGCCACAGAGCTCCGGTCAAAAAAGTACTCTTGCCGGGCCTCATCATAATCATCACAAAGCTGGGCGATATCATCCAGGCTGCTGCAGTGACATAGCTGTCCCAAACGTGTGAGTGGGAATTGCTCCAGTGTGCTCCAAGGAAATGTGTAGCGATCCCCCCCGACGTTGATGAGGGCTAGTTTACTGTGGTCAACATCTCTGAAGGCCGAGATGTTGTGTAGTCGTTGGGCCCGTTGAAAGTACACACCTTTGATGGTTTCGGTCTCTGGAATTTCCGAGAAAAACAGGTCAAGGCTGCTGTCATCTGTGCTGACTGAGAGATTGCTAAAGTCATGGTTGGCATTGCTGATGATGGGCATGGTGGCATTTGGAGATGTTAATGAATTGAATGTAGTATGTGCAACTTAAGCAGGTAGCAAAGCACTGGAGCTGGCAGAGAACTGTGAAGAAAAAGAGTAATATCTCATTAAAACTTCAGCATCACTAATATATAACATATCTGTACTGTGTTTCTTTTATGTTCCGTCTGAGGGCTAATGTTGTTTCTGTGAAACAGTGTGCAAATACATGCATTAACATTTACAAGAGTAACTAAAGAAAATTACATTTATTTTTGTATAAACATACTGCAAAAAAAAAAAAAAAAAATCGGTTATGTTTTACAAGAAAAAAATGTTAATCTTAATGTTACTTTGCATTATTTTATAATTATTTGTGAAATTCATTAGCAATTTCTGACTGAAAATTGTTTTAAAGTAAATGCTACACCAATTTTTTAGATACATCTCCATTTTTTCCACATCCCATGAAAAACATCTTTCCACAAAGACGTTTACTAGTTATATAAAAAGATTAAAATTCTAAATTATACAAGCAGTAACTAAACATTGTTATATACTTTTAAAAATTATCATACCTCTATCATCATACATTGATTATAAAAGATAGCAATACCATAGTACTCCGATAATCTAATATTCTTCTTCTTCTTCAAAAAAGAAAGAATACTGTGCTACTGCCATGGCACTGTGTCCAAAAAGGGAAAAAAACCACAGTGAAATAATATGCACTATAAAAGACCTTTACCTTAAGGAGGAGCTACAGTATTTCCAATAGTAAGGGATGTGATCTGACCCTTTAAAATGACTTTAGTCAGTTCATTCAGCTGTTTCCTGTTATGTAAGTACACCTATCTATCTAATAATACTGAATACGTTTTTTAAATCAGGGTAAAATCTGACACCATGACATCATAAATTGCGCTCATTCACTGGTATTATTCTATTTAAGAAAAATCAAACTGGCAATCCCTCTACTAAAAAGGTGCTTGGCTCATTTAACTGCAAATTGGGACTTCCATTCGTTTATCAAAAATGTGATTGGTTCTTAAACGATAGGTGGGACTTCAGCCGCCGCCATATTATATGTTATTATTTCACACATTCATTTGAATGTGGCCCACTTCTTTACATACATGCTTTTATTTTGTGCAGCCTTTAAAATCTTTTTATTTAGATGTCAACAAATGAAGCACATTTACCATATAAAACATTTTCACAGTGTACCATGAAACTTTTTTGTAGGTACATTAGCCTATGTAACTTAATAAGGTACACACTTCATCAGCACATTCGCTGCCACAGTATTATCTGTCATTACAAAGCATTTTATACGATAAAATCAAAAGTTTCACCACTTACCTGCTTAAAATGTTAAGGATTCTGTCATCCTAATGAAACGCTCTAAACGTTTTTACTCAATACGTTGTCATTTAGGAAGTTGTACAACCCAAGTTTAAGAAGTTCATAGGATGAAGTTCCTCGACCCATCTTGAAAGTAAGTTTAATGCAGTTAAATGTTGCCATGAGCTCCTCATGTGTGTCTCTTACTGAGCACCCTTGTCAGATGGACAGGAATAATCTGCCTGTCTCATAAAAATCACTCTGAATCCCTAGCATAAGCGTCTGGGAAAAAAATTTTGAGTGAAAAAAACTGCTCTCGGGAATAAAACCGATTATCTAACACCAGTGTCCTCCGAAAGCCCGCTGTTCTTTATCTCTCTGCTTTTCTGATATTAAACACCAGCGGATGTGCGCGTATGCGCGCCAACCTACAGATTGAATGCCTTCTCGCTTTTTATTCACAGCAAATAGTTGTGAGTTCGTTCACTTCTTTAGCTAAAAAATAGAGCAAAAAGGAGTTATATAGTAAATTAATTTACTTGATGTATGAACATTGTTACGTAAGTAATATACCTCAAAGTCTTGAATTAATGTGTATAAAACCGAATATGGCATTTATTAAATTAGACAAATGAGCTATATTACTTTGCAGAAGAATCAGTTTAATTCTTCTTAAACAATAACATTTAATAAGTTATTTAACATTGTATGTTATCATATTGATATTGCTACAATTTTAATAAAAGGCACAAGACTTTTTAAAGGTGTTTTCTTACTGTAGGCACAACATGATGCAGAATACCTGAAACATACTTAACTATGGTAAAATCACTGTAATGCAATACTTTACGTGACGTATTACTTTAGTGAAATATGTAGATTTGGAGTCTGTAGCCCTTGATCCACAGACTAATGAATATCAGGGCTTAGCTATAATCTCCTGTAGACAGATGATGGTGAGCATGCTGGGACAGTTGAACCAGTGACGACCCTTACTTACCTCCTAGGATAAACAGTAACTTGCTATATAGAGAGTTTTGGAACAGATGGTTTTTAAAGGATGTCTTTACTCTTCTGTAATCAAGTTTGTTTGTCATGTTCAGCCTGTCCCTAAAGTAGCTCTCAGGTTACTTCTAATTGGATGAACTGGGCCTGCAGAAAGAAACTGGAGAACCTTATTAAGTGCTTTGACATCAGGGTCTCCTTACATTCAGCATCTAGGTTGTCTTGTTTCTCTTGTCCTTTCTGGATAAATAAATAAATGAATAAATAATGACAAGATTTTTACACTGTGAGGAAAATGTATGCCTTTGTAAAACCTGTCAATGCTAAGTGTATGTTAGTAGTTTTGAGTGTTTTAATGTGTTCCTGTTTAGTTGATTGTATGTTCTGCATGATTAATATGTAGGATGTCATTAGGCTGTACTGGGTGGTTGATTACTCAGTCCCTTGGATGCTGGTTTAAGTCTTAGAAGTATATAAAATAACTGTAAAATGTAAAGATAATATGATATTAATGAAAAAGGCCACAGTGTAAGGAAAGTACAGTTTCATGACTAACACTTTTTGAAAAGGAAATATAAAAGAGCATTCAACAAAATGACTTCAGTTTTGACTTTTGACAGTACTTTGGCTTTAAGCTTCAGTTTTACAAGTTTCTCAGAATGATTTTGTGGACGTATGCAGATCTTGCTATAACCACAAGCACTGTACTGGTATAAACAGCCACTTACAGTATGTTTACTGTATAAACAGGGTAAAAGATGCAACTTCAGATAATTATTTAAAGTTTCATCAGTGTTGTCAAAAAATAAATTATATTAAGTGAATTATATTATAGAATGCATTATGTGATTTCCAAGAATGGTTGCTAAAACATACCGAAACTCATGACCTACACCTTTAAAACGCAGTTGTTCCCCTAGGATGCTATTGTTATCTGATCTGACACTTTTGTTTGTGTAACCTGTAGTCAGGTGTATTCCATCACATAAAATAATGTTTTTAGTTAAACAAATCCACTTAATGTGAATAATACAACATGAAGCAAATTTTAGGTTGCATGATAAAACAATTTTTTTTCATTCGTAGGTCCCATAACCATCATTAACATTTACTGCATCCTATTTTTTTCTTTTTATAGCTTTCTTCAATTCCTATTTCTGAGTTACAGTATGATTGTATTAATGCCAGTTTTCCTGTTGTTGTTTTTTGTTTAATTTATCTGTAAAACAGATTTTTATATATGTATGTATGTGCACACTTACTTACTTACAGTTTTAAGTTACAGCATCCAAAGACACCCACATCTCTTCTAACAATGTCTCTATACACAATACTACACCCTGTCAGGCTCTCCTCCACAGTATTAATTACACAGTTCACATTTATCCAACAGAAAAATATCAAGCACAAACAAAATAATAAGGGTATCTGAAATTTTAGAGGACAGGTCATTGACTAAAATCGTGTCAGCATAAAAACAGACTTACAATACAGCATCAGTATTACAGTATACAATATGTACCACATAGCCTTTGAATACAACTTTTACTTTCAAATTTATATATATTCTGTACAGTATTTATTAGAATTCTTATATTCTGAGGCATCGTGTCTCCATGCCAACATTTAATGTATTTAGTTTAATCTATATTTATTATGAATATAATTTTCATATATTGTATTACTGTGATTTATTTTAATTTTGCCTATAGGCCCCTAAACATATGGGCAAATTTATCTTTCAGAGTAATTTGTTTTCTAGAATAACTTATCTACACTTAAACCTCTTTTAGCACCTTTATTGGTATCCACAGAGTTAGGCCTTTTTATTAGAATATCCATTTAATGATGTAAAGATTGTAGTACATACAGCTATAAAGCAAACATGATGAATGAGAATGCTAACATGAAAATGATAAAGTTTTATAAAGGTTAGACGTAGATAACAGAAATAAGAGGCAATACAATATAATAATCAGATTTGTCATTGTTATCAACAAGGTCATATAGAGAGTTTTGTTGTTATGCAAGAAGTCTTCAATATATCCGAATATTCGACGGTGTGTCCACTAGGTGGCGCTTTTGGATTGAATTTTTTCACAGCACAAGACTGACACACTGGATGTTGTCAACACACAATAACTACTGTGATCATATACATCAGCGTGCGATACAGTCTTTTGAAGACAATAAGCAAATGTAAGTGAGGAACATTCAGTGATCCTTTTATTCAGAATGATCAGTGGCATTATTCAAATAAAGAAAATGATCAAATCTAACAGGGAACATATAATCACAGGGCACAGATGCTCATGTTTTGATGGTTTTTTTTAGTCATTGCACAATGCCTATATCTGTTTATCAAAGATCATTTGCATACCCCAAAAGAACTAGACAGTCCACTGAGGGGCTGATTATAATAACTTGTTTAGTAGTGTAAAAACCAAGAGTAGTGGACAGAAAACCTGTATGGATGCTGAATTGGATTTATCTTGATAACCATAGTCTGTCCTGCAGGGATTTTGGACTTCTTTAAGAGGTATGGGTTTATCATCTGGCTTGATTGCATTCATGCGATCTCTTACCTATTGAAACATAAAAGTTACTTTTAGAATTTCTAGAAAAAAGGTTCAGTGAGCAATCAGGGTAGTAGATTTGATATTAGTGTGAAACTGATGTATGTGTGACTGTGTGTGCCTTGCACTTACCGCCTCCGCCTCTCTAAATACTCTCAGCAGGTTCCGTCCCAGAGCATCTTTGATCTCATCCTCTGTCCATTTACGCCTAAGAAGTTCAGCCACCAGGTCTGGGTACTTTGATACATCTTCTAGACCATCTGGCACCCTGTTCAAAACCATAGCATTATGTCCTGCTATTTGTCTCGAACTAAATGTGAAATGCACCACAGTGCTATCAAGCTGCATGATCATTAGATTAGAATGCTATTCACAAATCAGCAAGCTTACCTTGGCACACCATCATAATCTCCTCCAAATCCAATGATACTAGCATCAGCCACTTTCTTGATATGGTCAAAGTGATCTGAATTTCATATAAAGAAGTCGAGTTAAATATTAATGCCTTGCCTTATATCATAATGTGCTCAATGAAGGAGCACTATGGAGGGTAGCAGACACTGAGGTTGCTTTCAAAATAACTCACCGGCCACATCTGAGATGTTTGCAGAATTTTGGCAGGTTACGTAGTTATTATAAAAATTTATCATTACAATCCCTTGCTTTTCTTTCTGAAACAGAAACATTTTGGAATATAAACAATTTAAATTTACACTTCTCCTTTTATATACACACAGATTACAAACTAGATTTTTACATTTTCGAAATAATATGCAAGTGCTACCTAAAGGAGAAGTCCACTTTCAAAACTAAGATTAACATATAATGTACTCACCCCTTGTCATCCAAGATGTTCATGTCTTTCTTTCTTCAGTCGTAATTAAATTATGTTTTTTGAGGAAAACTTTACTGCATTTTTCTCCATATAATGAACCGGTATGGTCCCCCGATTCTGAACTTCCAAAATGCAGTTTAAATGCGGCTTTAACCAATCCCAAATGCGGTTGTAAACGATCCCAGCTGAGGAAGAAGGGTCTTATCTAGCGAAACAATCGGTTATTTTCATTAAAAAATACAATTTAAATACATTTCAACCTCAAACGCTTGTCTTGCCTTTCTCTCCCTGAACTCTGTGTATTCTGACTCAAGACAGTTAGGGCACGTCAAAAAACTCCAGTCGTATTTTCTCCCTCAACTTCAAAAATCATTTCAAAATCATCCTACATCACTGCAGAAGTACACAGTCTTTGCAAAGTGAACATGCAAAGAAGATCAAACACCCTTAACAAAAAAGGTAAAACAGCGATATAGGACGATTTCAAAGTTCAGGGAAAACATGAGATGGGAGTTTTTCGACATACCCTAACTGTCATGACCTGGAACAAAAACAGTCCAGGCAGAGTAAGATGAACGTTTGGCATTAAAAAGTATATAAACTGTATTATTTTTATTAAAATAACCGATTGCTACGCTAGATAAGACCCTTCTTCCTCGGCTGGGATTGTTTACAACCACATTTGGGATCGTTTGAAGCCGCATTCAAACTGCATTTTGGAAGTTCAAAATCGGGGCACCATAACAGTCCATTTTATGGAGAAAAATGCAGAAATGTTTTCTTTTACGACTGAAGAAAGAAAGACATGAACACCTTGGATGACAAGGGGGTGAGTACATTATATGTGAATCTTTGTTCTGGAAGTGGACTTCTCCTTTAACCCTGTGAAGACCAACATATGAAAATAATAGTCAGAAAAATCAAACAGTATGATACAGGAGAATATGAAGCTCATACTACAAAAGGTCTTTAAAAGCTTAATGTGTCATATTTGACACTCACATTTTGACATGATTTTTCTAAAAAAAAAACATTTATGGATAATCAGAGAAACCATAATGAATCAGACAACAGAAGTCATGTAGTATATTGTGTATAATAGTTTTTCAACAACATTTTAATCATGTTGATAATTTAAATTTGCCTATCAAATATGATACAGTAGCCTTTCTAGAGTTAAGTTTCGTAGAGATAGTTCACTCAAAAATGAAAACCCTGTCATCATTTACTTGCCCTCAAGGTAGTTACAAACCTGTATGAGTTTCTTTCTTCTGTGGAAAACACAAGCAGATATTTTGACAATAGTCATTGACTTTCACAGTATGGAAAAGCAATACTATGGAAATTAGTGGTTGCGTCAATTGTTTGGTTAACAACATTCTTCAAAATATCTTCCACAGAACAGAAGAAAGAAAGTCATACAGGTTTGGAACAGCTTGAGGGTGAGTAAATGATTAAATAATTTTCATAGTTGTGTGAACTATCCATTTTACTGCTGTCATAACACTTAAGTGATTGCTGTGTTGTTGCAGGGTGACCCATGTCAACCCCAATGTCTCTGTGATGTTGTTTCACCCCTTATATAATCCACCAGGTAAAAACTGGGCATAAATCTGATTGCTAATTGCACACAATTTGAGAGTTATGGCCCGTAGTTTAATAACTAGGGTTAGGGGTTTGTTCTAAAAAAAAAATCATACTGCATGCTGACATGAGCAAGTGCCATAATAATAATTAAAGGAACATTTGGTGTACACAAAACCACATGAATCTCACTTCTCTTAAAAAAAAAATCTGTTTCTAGAGCAGTGTGAAAAGGCATTAATGGTTAACCTCATAGTTTTGATGACTATTAGTTACAAAAAAACCCTGACCAAATTACAATGTATTCTCATGTCATTGTGATCAAGGCCTATAAGCCAAGATGTGTATACATCGGTGGTTTGTTAATTGTCACTGCTGACTGAATCTCTCACATTGGGTTTTAGTCACATGGTCAGGGAAGGGATAAGAGAAGACTGTAAATATTGCTTTCTCTATCTGTTCTCTATTGCTCTTCTATTTTTTGGCCCTGTTCTTGGGGCTGTGCTCTTCCTCTCTACCTCTCTAGCTAGGCCAGACTCAGGTCTTCAGTGGTCAGTCCTCTCTTTTTCTCTTGTCCTTCATAAAGCTACTCTCTCTGTGCTATCTTTCTCTTTCTCTCTCTTTCTTCATGAAGTAGACAAGGGAAACGAGTCTAACACTGCGTCTACTCCAAACTCGAGCGTCGCGACAATGCAACACAATTGTGACATCACCGCAGTTTGCGTTTTATTTACCCCTCACCCCAAACAACTCTATGATATAAGAATTCTTTTTAAAATATTTAAAACAGCCCAAGCATACCTATATTCAGAATGCTGTATTAAACAAATTTAAGGAATTTTTTTTTTTAAATTTCCAAGTGATCAAGAACTTAGGACATTCCAGTTCTGCCCATTGCAAGAATTCTGCCAGCAATGTTATCAATGAGGTGGACTGGAAGGCGATAAAAAAGAGAAATGTAGGAATGCAACGCATGTGATGTTCAGTTCTAGGTTTTAATTTTGTTTTCATGGATTTCTAGATTGCATCTCGTTTCTTGTGTTTGTTTTCTGTTTCTTTGGTTGTCATGGTTTCAGAATTTGTTATTATGTTTACTGTAGTTACTGATAACATTGTTTACTTGTTTCGGTTCATTCATTACCCTGTGTGTTTATAGCCCTCTTGAGTGTGTTTATTGAATAAACTAACTGCTGCGTTTAGATCCACGTCTCCACTGTGTACCTTACAGTGTACAAGTAGTGGTATTAAAGAGTTCAGATGCAAAACCAGCTAAAAGCCATCTTGGTCAAAAATAAGATAATGATACTGAGTGAATGCTCCTGACACATAGTATACGCCCATCAAATACTTTTACTTCAAACTCGCTAAATTCCAGCCTCAGCCCAATCAGAAGTACCAGTACTTACATAGAAACCTCTACAAAGTAGCCAGAAAGAAATGCTCATTTTAAAGAAATATGTCAGATGGATTTAGAGGCGTTTGCATCTGAACTCTTCATATGTTTTATTATTTCCTTCATTTATTTGATCATTTCCTTCATTTATTCATATAGCTATAGTTAAAAAATAAAAATACTGTGCATCATGATATTGATAGTTTGATAGTTTTATATAGTAATTCGGCAATCCTGCCGCCTGAACCACTGTAACCACCCAAACATACTGAGTGTCAGAATGGCTGATTACCAAACCTTGTGCTAAAGCCGTGATTATCCATGTGATTTTGCTTAATTAAAGTTTTTATAACGTCTCTTTAAATCAGTAAATAAGTAACGTATTACATACATTTTATGAATATGGAGGCGTAAGTGTGTCATAGTCTATTCTTTTTGGGCAATAAACTTTGGTATGTAACATGCTGAGGTTGTAAATTGATGGAACACTTACCACTTTCACAAGAACATCATCAGGAACATTTCTCTTGTGATTACAGATGCTGTAGGCAGAAGAGTGGCTGAAGATAACTGGAGCTTCAGAGATGTCCAGCACTTGATTCATGACTTTCTCAGACACGTGAGACAGGTCAATCAGCATTCCAATGCGGTTCATTTCCCGCACCACTTGCTGAAAGGATAAAATCAATCTGGTCACCACAGACAGCAAAAAAAGTAAAGCTTTCTCACACAACAGCAAGTTAGGGTGGCCTACAATAACCACCACCATGTCTAGGTTAATAACATTTTAGAGTTCACTAAATGTTTTATGTTAATAAATGTTCTATAAATAATGTGCCATAGTAAATTTTTTTGTTTTTGTTTTTTTTATTTATCTATATTTAGTTTAGGAAAAAAAGGTCTAGCCTCATCTGGATAAGTTATATAAGGCAGTTTTGTATTTGTGTTGATGTGCAGAACAAATAATGGATAGCTTTACTGACAGCTGAAATTATTTTTTTTTAGTACATAACAGAAAATATTATGTATATTTCAAATAAACATCACAATAAAAATTAAGGTCTTTAATGTTGGTAAGTTCATTATTAATTGTTTTTCTTTTACTAAAAAATGTGAAATGTGTTTATTTTTTTTTAGAAAAAAAAAGTGATTTTAAGTGAAAATTTCATGTTCATGTTATTGAAAAGCTTGAAAACAAGAATGGGTATTGTTTTGGTTTTAGGACAACTTTGATGAAAGTTTATGATCCACTTCAAATGTTGACAAGTCTGTTCTGCTTACCAAACCTGCTTTATTTGATCCAAAGTACATTTTTTTCTATTTAAATATATTTTAAAATGTAATTTATTTCTGTGCTTTCAATGCTGAATTTTAAGTATCAATACTCCAGTCACATGATCAGAAATCATTCTAATATTCTGATATGCTGCTTAGAAAACATTTATTATTATTATTATTATTAAGTTCAAAACAGCTGAGTAGAATTTTTGATGAATAGAAAGTTCAGAAAAAAACAGCATTTATCTAAAATAGAAATGTCTTTATCATCACTTTTGATCAATGTAAAGCATCCTAGCTAAATAAAAGTATTTCTATGTCCTGAAAAAATGTACTCTACAGTTTTAAACATTGATAATAATAATAATATTATTAATAAAAAGACTGGAGTAATGATGCTTAAAATTTAGATTTGATCACAGGAATATATACAATATATATATATATACAATTTTGGCTTATATCTGAAGAAAATACATTACTAAGTGTGGTATATAGTCTTTATAATAAATGATCTTTTTACATAGTTTTTTTCTTTGGGAAAATAAATATTGTTTTGAACCATTATTTTTAAACCAAATAATAAATATTATTTGAGCCAAACAAATAAATTTGACTGTAACAAATTAGAGTATTTTCTTTAATCGGTCCAAAGATTTTTTATTTTTTTTTGGTACTAATCTGACATTAAAGTATCTGTGTGTCTAACCTTGCCAAACTCAGACAAACCACCATGCACTTCAGGCTCAGACCCCGTGTCCACCAGCCAGTTGTCTACCCTAAAAGGAAGTGAGACCAAAACATGGTAAAGAAAACAATAGATTATTCAGCTGAAATAAAAACCCCTTCTCTAATCAGATGGGTACGTGCACTTATGTGGCCTTTCATGTTGCCATTTCTTCAGAAACGTGATGTAACTTTTATTTTAGCTCCACCTTAAACACAAGTTGAACAAGCCGGGAATTTCCCTCAATCGTCACACACTACTGTTGCCAATGTAATATGTGGGTACGTTACTTTTTTTTTTTAATAAACCACCTCTGCCACACTTTCTAGGCAGGTTCATGTTTACTTCATTCCAAACGAATTAAATCATCATTCAAACTGTTATTTCCTCATCTTGCTGGACCAACCTGTATGTTCTTTTTACTTGACGTTAATGCATTCATGCTGTCATCTCAGGCTATCTGTTTATTTAAAGTGATATGAAGTACGATTAGTACTCTCCCGAGAACAGCCACTCACCATGGTGTGGTACAACTGTGTGTGAGAGTGAGGTAGCGGACGCCCAGATGATACATGGTACGCAGAGTACCCAAACTGCTGTCAATCGAATGTCCACCTTCTACCCCAATTAGACTTGCTGTCTTATTCTGTTCAAAAGCGTCCATTATATCTGCAACAACATTTTAGTTTTAGTTCATATTGCAAACTATAAATTACAAACACATACATCATTCCAGATTGTTTTGTGGATATGGTGTTGATAGGAGGCTGTTGCTGATGATTTTTCAATCCGTTTTATCACTTTATCCCTCTTAACAAGCCGCATAATTTGAAGTATAATTCATGTTGTAAAAAGGTAGCACTTGGGTGTACTGTAAATGTGTCATTGTGTTCAATACTGACATCTATTTGATTCGCTTTAAGTTATTACAAGGATTTGCACATCATTTACTGCTGCTTCACTTTCTTACCTTGACTGCTAGCAGCAAATTTGAAAACATCTGGGTATTTCTGACACATCCTGTGGACTACATCAATCTGCTCCAAGGTCTGTCTGACTGCATCTTTGTACTGGGTATCACATGGTACGTAAGCTGCCCAGAACTGCAAAAGAAAAACAAATATTACCACACATAGTTCAGTTCGCCCGTTATGTTGAATGTCGCTGTGTTTTGTATGTAGCCATGTCTGTGCGTGTACCTGTGCTGAGAGGCGCCCTTCTTCGATTTTTGGGATGTTGGTGTGTGTGGTGTTTAGTTTGTACAAGTCCACCATGTTGAGCTGATTATTAAACAAACTCCTCATTTGCCAGGGAAGGTCATTGTGCCTGTTTTATAAGAGATTTCAAATCGCTTTCTAATAGAATCATAGAAAATGAAAACTGAAAATAGAAGCATCTGTGACTTATACTTTCTATTCTTACTTCTTCTTCTTTCCACACTTTCAGAAAAAAAGGTACAAACGCTGTCACTGGAGCAGTACCCTTTTAAAAAGTACTCATTTGTACCATATTTACCCTAAAGAGTGCTAGTAACTTAATAGTACTTATTTGTATAACCCACCACCCCACAGCTTTTGTACCCTTTTTTCTGAGAGTGTAGCAGCTCAGTTTGTTGCAGCAAAACATTTGTAAAATGAAACATTGTTTACATGCACTAAATTTTCATATCCAAGATTCTCAAAGTGCTATAAGGCAATGTTTTTGATGAGGATTATGAGGCCACATCACTTTAAAAAATAATGACGTGCACAGAAAAAACATTTATTATAATCACGGCAATATTCCATTAAAAAATAAGAATTGTTGATGTTTATTTCATAGTGACATTTCTACTTTGAGGTCTTGTTTTCCATAAAATATATGATTACACTACCTAAGAAGCAAAAATTGCCATAAGGTATTCATTAACCTGTTGTCCGTTTTCAGATTAACCTCTTACTGTCTCTGTAATTCAGACCTGGGCATTGTACCCTCTGGCTATCCTTGACCGGCCCGCGAATTAAAAGTCAATCGCAAATAGGTGTAATTATGTGCATGCAACACAACCGCACTGCTTTTATTTTCAAAGTGCTATTATTATTATTATTATAATTATTATTAACAATTATGTCCGTTTGTGTAACCGTATCTCAAATGTGTTCGTGATCATATAGCTTTCAATAAATGTGAGTTTGCCGTTAGCCGTAAGAGATTCTTTTTTTTTTCTTTTTTCTTATTTTTGTCGAAATATTTTTCTTTATTACACGTATTGTTTGGTCTTATTTCGTATCATTGCATGTTAAAAATAATGTACTTTGTTATGCAGACGCAAAATGTGAAACTGCAGTCTTATTCGCATTGGCTAGCATTTTTATAAAAATTTGTAAAATATTATGCATTCAGCATATTTTACTTAACCTATTTTGTACCTTAATTATTATAATATCTTAATTATTTAATTATTTAATTCATAAATTAGTAATTTAAACGGATTTTATTTCTTTCAAAGTGACATCTTGATGGACAACAACTAATAATGATCAACTAGATGAGTAAAGTTTGAGAACAAACTTTAAGTTGGCTTGAGAAAGCCTAGTCTGAACGTTTGAAGCAGTTGTAAAAGTATGAAAGGAGCTAGCATGATTTAACACATTGCTTACATGATTTAACATGTTGTTAACATGTTTTAGCATGATTAGCTTGTTG
>JAHKKF010526724.1:6172-21821 GCA_019740295.1 Labeo calbasu
TGCTGTCTAATCAGCATCTTGATATGCCACACTTGTGAGGTGGATGGATTATCTCGGCAAAGAAGTGGTCACCAACACTAACACTAGACAAATATTTGAGAACAATATTTGAGAGAAATAGGCCTTTTTTGTACATAGAAAAAGTCTTAGATCTTTGGGTTCAGCTCATGAAAAATGGGGGCAAAAACAAAAGTGTTGCATTTATAATTTTGGTCAGTGTAACATGAACGAACAATAAAAAATACATTTATTACACTTCTTATTAATCTTTCTTAATGTTAATTAATAAAAATACAATTGTTCATTGTTTGTTCATGTTAGTTCACAGTGCATTAACTAATGTTAACAAACAACTTGTGAATAATGCATTAGTAAATGTTAAAATTAATGTTAACTAAGGTTAATAAAGGCTAGAAGCATTGTTCATTCTTAGTTATGTTAACTAAAGTAGTTAACTAAACCCTTTTGTAAAGTTTTACCCACAAATAATTACAAAAATATATCTTCAAAGAGCAATCAGGCTTTAGATGCTTTAAGATATTTAAGTGTGTGCATAAAAAGATTTTATGTTTATTTAGCAAGCCTGTAAGCATTTAAATCGAAGAGGCAAATAACTATTTTCAGATTTTATTATGACAGTCCTCAGTTGAGCCTATACATAAAAGTGCCAAGTTTGATGATCTTATTCCTTATAGCCATAAAAGTGATCCATGCCACGTTTGAATGTTTAGGTGTGCCGTTGTGAGGTGAACAGTTTAACTTGTATTTGTTTTGAGGCTATAACAAACAGTACAAGTCAAAAATGTCAATATTTCTTGTTTTTAACACTGTAGGGCTCCTCTTGGGCTGATCGGAGCAAGTCAATGCCATTGTGTCCCCAATTTGAGGACTATGATTTCACCATGTTCTAAGTCTCTAGGCCTTATGGTTTAGTCTACATCAGTGGTTCTCAACTTCAGTCCTCGGGGCCCACTACTTTGGACATTTTTATGTCTCCCTCATTTAACACACCTGATTCAGATCATCAGCTCATTAGGAGAACGATCTATGAACTGAACTGAGGGTGTCAGATTCAGAAACATACAAAATGTGCAGAGCAGTGGGCCCCGAGGACTGGAGTTGAGAACCACTGGTCTACATGATAAGTTTTATGGCAAAAATATAATAATACTAGTGATGTAATGATATCAAAATCTCATAATACGATAATATCACAATATGAAGTCCACAATACGATATTATTGCAATATATTATTGCAAAGTGAAACTTGGAAAAAATTTTTAAATGTTGTACATTTTAAAGTTTAATTATTATCTAATGCACTTTGAGAGTTCAAAATTAACAGCTCCAACCAATGTTCTCAAGTCAGTGAATTGACTTGTACCTGAACTTTAAAAGGGACTTTAAATTTGTGGTATACTGTCTCAGTCTAAATTATATTCACACTGGTGTTTTAGAAGCCAAACAAATTAGAATATAATATTAATAATAATAACAACGATTTAATATTATTTTTAGTCCTATAACAGTAATAGCCATATATTGTAAAAAAAAAAAAAAAAAAAAAAATTAATTATTATATATTTCATAGGAATATTATTTTTACTTTACACTACAGTAGGGAAATTACAATACTTATTTTCTATTCTTACACTTGAAAGAGATATTTTAAATTTGGACTGCAGTAATGTTACCCATTTAAACTGCTAGCTGTCAGCAATTCATACTGCACTTTTAAGCTTTTATTTTAATGGAAAACTCCAGCTTCAGTGAAAACAGGCTTACAAAAACGCGTCTCACTACAAATCTAGTGAAATGCTGTCATAATCTGCCGCAAAAATAAAGTATAACTGGTGGCTGTTGTGTTCCCAAACAGCACATGCAATAAACACATGCATTCATTGTGAACGAAGCCGGTCTGAGGTGCAGAAAACACCAGATCACGGGCTGATCGCCTGAAAGAAGTGCATGCTTCGCTTTGAAATGTGCAGCGAAAACTGTTTGCAAAAACACTTGATGAAGGGAAGCCATAGTGTGCTTTCGATTTTAGTTTGTTTGACAGATACTGTGCTAAAGCATAATGCGTAATGACCCAAAACACATCTTTAAAGACCTTTTATGTTAGAATAAGAAGTTTAAATATATTTTAAAAACTACACTTTTTGCTGGGAAAACCTATCGTTTCATATTGTCATGTGACCATGATAATATCAAAACACTTTTGCTATCACAATACCATGACATTGATAATACCGTTACATTCTTAAATTATATTAAAATCATAACAATTGCAATAAGGATTCAGGGCTTCAAGCTTAAACCTCTGTATTTTAGTAAATATTTTTACAGAAAAAATGCAGCATATCACCTTTACACTGGAAGACTGTTTTTTTGGGAGATAGTGGGGCTTGAACTAGAATCAGGATGGTTGAACAGACCTCGTTAGGCTCTTGGGTTGTCGACTCTTGGGTTTGGTTTCGCTGAGGCAGCGCTCTACATACATTTGATTAATGCGTCGAGCATCTAAACCAGTGTGGGTTCTGACAGCCCTCTGATTGATTGTTAACCATGTATCATATATATTCATTAGTGGAGTGAGTGTATCATTATCATCTTCATCATCACACAAAAGAAGCTACATGTTTCTCCTTTTTCAAATGTGTGTGTGTGTTTGGCCGCTCATGGGAGGCCCACACCATATGTTCATCACTCACTTCTCCTTTAACTTTGTGTTCATTCATGCACACACTCCTCATGTAGGAGGTGCAGTGTGTGTTTTAGAGTTTAGGAGTTCTTACATCAGGACTATGTAAGTGTTACAGCAGTATTGCAGAGCGTTCATCATGTTCCTATACAGGGACTGCTGGGATTCTAAGAGTGGACAGGATAGAAGAAAAGAAGAGGGGAAGAAATAGCATTATGCCAACAGTAAATTATATTATCCACCCATTCATTTTCCAAACAGCTTATCCTCTGTAGGGTCATAGGGGAAATTATATTATATTATATTATATTATATTATATTATATTATATTATATTATATTATATTATATTATATTATATTATATTATATTAATATGTGACCCTGGACCACAAAACCAGTCATGAGGGTAAATTGAGATTTATACATTATCTGAAAGCTGAATAAATAAGCTTCCCGTTGATGTATGGTTTGTTAGGATATGGCAATATTTGTTTGAGATACAACTATTTGACAATCTGGAATTTGAGGGTGCAAAAAAAATCAAAATACTGAGAAAATTTGTCCAAATGAAGTTCTTAGTCGTGCATATTACTAATCAAAAATTACGTTTTGATGTATTAACGGTAGATCTTATTGATCTTACATGATCTTACTTAATGATTTTTAGCACAAAAGAAAAATTAATAATTTTGACCCATACAATGTATTTTTGGCTATTGTTACAAATATACCTGTGCTACTTCTGACAGGTTTTTTTGGTCTAGGGTCACATTGTATATTATATTATATTATATTATATTATATTATATTATATTATATTATATTATATTATATTATATTATTTCCTCAAAATTAAGTCAAAAATGAAAGTTGCAGGTCTTAAAAGCACATATTTAAATATACTTTAGGTCTAAAAATGTCAGTTATTCAGTTAAATGTAGAGATTTTTATGATTTTTATTTATTTATTTTTGGTTCACATTTATTTTATTTTAAAAACAAAAATGTTTTTAATGGCTTTAAATTTAGCTATGATTTTAAAACCCTGGGTCTGAGTACATCAAAGGTTATTACATATTACAAAAAAGTTTTTACGATTTTAAGATATATTTATATAGTTCATTGTAAAATAGTACATTTAAACTATTTGAAAAATATTTTTGACAATATGCACACATTTATTCACTCCTAATTATATGCCTGCTGAAAATAGCTCTGTTTATGTTTTTCTTGTCACAATGATTCATGACTTTACATGAATCATGCAAATGATTAAAACAGCTATATTTTACAAAAAAAAGTAGCTTCACTTACTTCTTTGATTTGAAAACATTAATAAGGGCTGTTTTTATCATCCTAACAACATAGAGCAGCGTCAAGAATATCAAACATTAAGGTGGACAGTTTGACCCATTCTGATTATTGGAGAGGACATGTCCCTCTCAAGTATATGTTACGGCCCTGATATGATTTATGATTGAAATGTATTTAAAACAGCTTACTCTTCCAATTGTAACTTCACCATTAGACTAACAAAGTCGCTCAATCCCGTAATTGTCAGAGCCACGGGCAGCATGACAAGTGTGTGTGTGTGCCCAGAAAGTCTGCTGAAGTCTATCGCGTCATCTCCAATCCTCTCATCTCCAGTAATCTTTGCAGAATTAAGTTCAGCTCAGTCCATTAGTGCAGACTAATGGAAGCATCTGAGAGTTTAGAGTCCCTTAATCAGGCATCTTCACATTATGTGATCAGAGACACAGTGGTTTTGGGTGGTACTGACCCTACAAACGGTCACACAGCTTCAATTATCTCTGCACAGATGAAAACAACATTCATAACTCACTGAAAATCATTATTATTTATTTATTAATTTTCTGCAACCTAGTTCTGTCATTCCCTCCCTGCTCTTGGCTCATTTCCTTCTATAAGCGATGAGATGAAAGGAACCATTTTGGCTCTAAATGCACAAGACTGTAAAGGAGCCATTCTGGCTCTGGGCTCCCACAGCGCCTCTGTATCACAGGCACAATGAAGCTGCAGGGGAGCAGTCGTGCTCTTTCAATGCCCACTGCCCTGCTGCTGTGGAAAATGCTGATTATCATGAGTGCTGTGGTTGGGAGTGGAGCCGCGAGCCTCGTTTACTAGTACTAATGCTTACTGGATTCATGCTGAGGGATCCTTCAGCCAGAAATATGCTGTTAAATGCCATATCGCATGAAGCAGACCTTTATGTTGTGGAAATAAAACACACTGAAGCAGATTCTCAACTTTCCATTAGAAAATCACTTTCAGGTCACTGACCACAGTGAGCAAATGACTATATCGTCTATCCCAGGGTCCACCATTATTACTGTACTATAGCATTTCAGAGCTGGGTGTCGACACAGATTTCTTAATTTCATCGATTCTTGATTAATTTGGGCAAACTCTTACATAAAACATAAAAGTTCATACATAAAAGTTCTTTCTCATATAAATGTGTGTTGGCAGTGACATCTACCCTATAATGACAAAAATCCACCCAGTGGTTTTTAATTAATCTGTAAAAATAATATCCCCTTTTTCAAATCAAGCCATTCTCAGCTTCTTGTCTGTGTGACGCCACACCAACGGAACCCGCTCCCAAGATAGTTTAATTGACACTGGCGTCTTACCTTAAACCCAGTGTTGCCAACTTAGTGACTAGATTTAGCGACTTTTCAGACCCCCTTAGCGATTTTTTTCTAAAAAAAACACCTCAAATCAAGTGACTTCTTGGACAAACCGTATTTAGTTTCTGAGACTCTCCGATACTCGCACACACATCTCTCTCTCTCTGCATCCGCTCTGTTCAGTGAGCGGTAGACAGGAGCAGCGCTTTCAGTTAAAATATATATTCTGTTGCTTCTATTTTGTATGCAAGTATAGCCAAAATCACATCACAGCCATTGTCTTAATGGTATGTATATTTGATTTCATTAGACAATGTTGTGATTATGAATCAGGATTTTAGTGCAGATAAATATTTTCGGGAGCTGCTTATGTAGTCTTAATGGGCTGCGTTTCAGTCACTATTTCATATTTATCCCATTGTCTGACAACAGAAACTGTAAAATATATCAATGAAAACAGCTTTATTGAGATTAAAATGCAGTATGTGAGCACAGGGATGCAAGACAATATGACGCACTGGCGTTATGAATATGCTAATTAGCGTGTGATGTCATCTAGCAACATTTAGCGACTTTTCAAGCGGGGTTTAGCTACTTTCCGTTGGCAACACTGCTTAGACCCGCCCTGAATGAGCTGTAACAGTCCAGTCGCCACTGTTTCAATGCCGGCGCAGGGAAGTAGACAATAACGGCTCCTAAGTGATTGAAGTGTTCTGTTGTTGGATGTAATAATAAACATAGTGGTTGTCATTTACTCCCGACATCTGAGATGCTGAAGATGCAGTGGATTACGTTTGTTTGTGAAGGGAATGCGCCTCCCGATCTACATATATCCGTCTATGTTTGTGCGAATCATTCGTGATCCAGCTTCACTTACAGCAGAAGTGAGTATAAGGGTTTTTTTAAATTAATCTTTGCAATCGCCTTTTCTTAATAACGTGCTAGTTAGCAAGTTTAGCGGCTAAACGCAGCTAAAGTAAATAGAGCATGGCTCGCCACTCCACAGAAGAGAGGGGCGTGGCGAGCAGAGCTCATTTGCATTTAAAGGAACATGCAACAGAATGGGCTGATTTCTGCAGAGCTGATTTTGAAAAGGTAAAAAGGGTGTTTTTACACTATACCATTGTGAAATTTTAACCAAAGTATGTTTGGTTAGACCCTACATGATCATATCAACTTATGGAAAATGGGCATCCGATGACCCCTTTAAAAATAAACATTGATTAATTGGGAAAAGAATACGTTTTACTTTGTTCTGTTGCTTTTTTAGCTACGTTAAAACTAAATTCCAGCTAGAATTACTCATTTTACAAAACACGATGGCATTGCTGAGAAGAGAAAGAAAATGAGAGAAAGGGAGAGCATGCATTTGGGTGGGAGATTGGACACTCGGGATGTAGGAAAACCCATAACAGCTGCCAGCGGATTAAAACAGATTTAAAACAGATTAACACTTTATTTCCACTATTGTGTATGTGAGAAAAAAAGACTCTTTCGGTTGGTCCTGGAAGCTCTTTGATTGACCCAGAATGAGAATCTATTACTGTGTTGATTTAGTGCATTTGTATTAGTTTTAATAAATATGTTTTCCTCTCTGCTGGGTATAAAATGGACTGCTGTGTTTATCAGTTAATGAAAGTCCTTGTTTTCCATGTCTTTCAAAAAGAAGTCGATTTTTACTGATTTGGCCCCTTTTCAATCTCACACTCTCCTTTTCCCTCATCTTTCTTTCCGTCCTCCATTCTTTACCTCGCTTTCCTGTGCTTCTTTCTGCTTTGAGCGGCTATAGTTGGTCTCTCTGGGACATAAAACAAGTAAATGATATGGCCCTGACCTTTAGAGGGCATGCTTTATTTCATATAAGAAGAAAAATTGTGAAGGAGAGAAGAAGGTGAGAGCAGTTTGGGTGCACACGTGGGTTGACCTTTCCAAGGTATAATTCAGACCATAAATTAATTACAAATGACTGTATATTTACTTTCGCCAGGTTTCTGTCTCTGTTCCCTTTAGTGTCTGGTTAGAAATCTAACAATATACTTTGTATGTGGTCTTAAAGATTAAAAGGCACCAATTAATGTCTTTGATACATTTCAAATACAGTCTTTTTTAAATTAATCAACATAATTCATTGTACAACATAAAACATTATTGGCTGTAAGCTGCCAGCTTATTTTTAAATGGTTGGTTGCAAAATGCACTGATTTATGATTCAACGTACGACTGCAATATGAGCTCGACAATGTGTATCTGCCTCAATTATGCTCTTTATTTACTGCACATGCATGTAATTTGAATGCATATGTAATTGACAGAACTGCTGTTTTAAAGACAGATTGACTAAAGAACAATCCATAAAGTTGCTGGCTGTGGCCCTAAAACTGTTGTGTGATGCTTACAACAACCTGTGTTATTTAACTTCTTAAATAAACACTGAAGAAAGTTTGGCTTGCATTCTTTCCTTCTTTCATTTTTGATATGGAAAGAAAAGTCCATTCAGCCTGATCAAGCACTGTGCAAAAGTTGACAGTGAATGTAGACACAATTGGCGAAACAAGCAGAAGAAACAGGCCTGGAAACTATTTCATGCACTGAATGAGCTGAAAGTGCAACTGAGTTATCAAACATAAAAAAGACGAAAGTACACTCAAAAATAAAGTTTTCAAAAGGTGATTTTCACAGCATATTGAGTGACATTCATGAATTGATTAAACAGTATTCATATGTGGACATTACAGAGGGTGCAATCATGTGTTTAGAGATGTAGAAGTATTTCAAAGCATATTCACAATGGTCATCTCTCTCTCTTTTTCCCTTAGTGAATAAGCACAAGCCGTGGATCGAGACCTCATACCATGGCATCATCACAGAAAACACAGAAGTGGTTCTGCTGGATCCCCCTTTAATGGCTCTGGACAAAGACGCACCAGTTCCGTACGCTGGTAAGAAAGCAAGAAAATAATGCTTTATAGGCTACTGGGTTTGTAGTACAGCACTGCACACACATCTTTCCTGAGGCCTCTCAGCTGATGAGTGTGTTTGTGTGTGTGTGTGTGTGTGTACTCCATCTGTTCTTTCTGATTATTAGATGCTTTATGCTTTTCCAGATCCCCCGCTGGTTGCCAGATCACACTGCCAATGTATCAGATACTCTAACTGAACTGTATTTTTCTGATATACTTAAACTGAGTCACTGCCTGAGGATACACACACAAACACAAACGACCAGCATTGTCTCCGATCCTGTCTGTCTGTCTGTCTATCTATATATCTATCTGTCTGTCTGTCTATCTATCTATCTCGTGATTTTCTATCCATCTATCATCCATCCATCCATCACTTGTTCTAGCCATCCATCCATCTATCGCCTGTTCTGTCATCCATCCATCTATCCATTTATGTTCTATCCATCCATTTATTGCCTGTTGTTCTATCCATTTATCCATCCATCCATCCATTCATTCCCTGCTGTTCTATTCATCACTCCATCCATTCATCACCTGTTGTCCTATCCATCCATCCTTCCATTCATTCATTGCCTGTTGTTCTATCCACCTCTCCATCCATTTATCACCTGTTGTTCTATCCATCTCTCCATCCATCCATCACCTGTTGTTCTGCCCATCTCTCATCTATCCATTGCCTGTTCTATCCATCCATCCACCCATCCATCCATCCGTCCATAGAATGAACAACAACAGGCAATGGATGGATGGATAGAACAGGTGATGGATGGATGGATGGATGGATGGATGGATGGATAGATAGATAGATGGATGGAACAACAGCAGGCAGTGAATAGATGGAACAACAGGTGATGGATGGATGGATGGATGGATGGATGGATGGATGAATGGATAGATGGGTAGAACAACAGATGATGGATAGATGATGGATGGAACAACAGGGGATGGATGGATGAATGATGGATAGAACAACAGGTGATGAATGGATGGAAAGATTGATAGAACAACAGATGATGATGAATGTATGGATGGATGGATGGATAAAACAACAGGCGATGGATGGATGGATGGATGAACAGAATGGATGGACATCCATCCATCACCTGTTCCATCCATCCATCGCCTGTTGTTCTATCCATCTATCCATTCATTCATCACCTGATATTATATCCATCACAATTGTCTGTTGTTCTATCCATCTATCCATTCATCCATCACCTGATGTTCTATCCATCCATCCATCCATCCATCCATCATCTGTTGTTCTATCCATCTATTTATCTATGTATTGTAAAACCAACATATCGTTTGTTGTCCTATCCATCCATCCTTCCATTCATTCATTGCCTGTTGTTCTATCCACCTCTCCATCCATTTATCACCTGTTGTTCTATCCATCTCTCATCTATCCATCGCCTGTTCTATCCATCCATCCACCCATCCGTCCATAGAATGAACAACAACAGGCAATGGATGGATGGTTAGAACAGGTGATGGATGGATGGATGGATGAACAGGTGATGGATGGATGAATGGATGGATGGAACAACAGCAGGCAATGAATAGATGGAACAACAGGTGATGGATGGATGGATGGATGGATGGATGAATGGATAGATGGGTAGAACAACAGATGATGGATAGATGATGGATGGAACAACAGGGGATGGATGGATGAATGATGGATAGAACAACAGGTGATGAATGGATGGAAAGATTGATAGAACAACAGGTGATGATGAATGTATGGATGGATGGATGGATAAAACAACAGGCGATGGATGGATGGATGGATGATAGAACAGGCGATGGATGGATGGAACAACAACAGGCAATGGATGGATGGACGGAACAGCAACAGGCAATGGATGGATGGATGGATGATGGATGGAACAACAGTTGATCAATGGTGAATGGATGGATAGATGGATGGAACAACAACAGGCAATGGATGGATGGATTGATGGAACAACAACAAGTGATGGATGGATGGATGGATAGAACATCAGGTGATGGATGGATGGATAGAATGGATGGACATCCATCCATCCATCCATCACCTGTTCCATCCATCCATCGCCTGTTGTTCTGTCCATCTATCCATTCATTCATCACCTGATATTATATCCATCACAATCGTCTGTTGTTCTATCCATCTATCCATTCATCCATCACCTGATGTTCTATCCATCCATTCATCCATCATCTGTTGTTCTATTCATCTATTTATCTATGTATTGTAAAACCAACATTTCGTTTGTTTCAATAAACTTTGCTTTAAACTTTGCTGTAGTCATATGAATTTCTTTGAATTTTAATTTCATTACATACAAATTTGAAATTCAATTCTGCATCCTGTTTGCTGCCTCACTTCAATTAAAAATAAGTCTCAGTTCAGTTCTGAATGGCGCACAACCCTACAGTTTCAGCGTCTCAAAGCAATTTAACAAGATTCAGGTGGAATTAATTTTAAAATAACAATTAGCATAGTTCAAAAAAGGAAGTCTTTCTTTTTACCCTCCCTCCTTCTTTCGTTTTTCCATCTCTGATGATTTAGTGCCACTGGCGGTTTTCATTTTCTCTCCGTAAAATACTATCAGATTTAACAATCTCTTCTCTTTTTTATTCCTCCTAAATAAATGAGTTCTTTGGGGAGTGTTAGTGGAGTTTTTACTGGCAGAATTCTAGTCGAGACAGCTGCTGCTGAAAAAGACCCAGCCCTTCAGAATCCCTGATATCTAACACACACACACTGTGCTCCTACCCCTAAATTTTCATCAGAATGCATCCAATTAATGTACAAATAATCTATACATATCACTCTTGGTGCATTATTGAAAATATTACCCTCAAGCCCAAATGAAGCTGTGCTATACTGTGATTTCCTTCTAAAGGATCACAAGCGCTAGTTGCATGAGGAAAAATGATCTGCTTTGCTTATGATGTCTTAAAAAAATGCATGTATTGTCGCATCTTGTTCACATCTTCCCCACCATATCCTTTCATGTGATTTACTGCCACATGTGACCTTTACACAAACACTCCTGACTGTATTCTGACAAGAAAATTAATTATCTAGTGTACATAATACATTCCCTTGAAAGAAACAGAGAAGGGAAGGAAGAAAGAAAGTATAAAGGGGGTTCTAGGTTATAGTCTGATAAAAAAAAAATTATAATTTTTTCATTAGCTCCTTTTAGGGGTGAAAGTTAAAGGGTTTATAAACAAACAATATTTCATATTATATTTAGAAATGTTAGCACTTCAACTGCACTGCTTCAAACCAAAGAAAATATATTGTCCATGCATGCAGAAGCACACGTCTTATTGAATTAGGCTTTTGTTTGACACTCGACATGTCTTCAATGTGTGTTACAGGTAATGTACCTATAAAATGTAATTAAATACAAAGTGTGATTAATGGTTCTCAAGCAACCACCGATGAAGTGTAATTAATTAAGAGGGCGTAATTTATGTTGAAGCGAGATTGAGTTTGTTAAGAGGCTAATTGCTGGCAGGTTACAAAACAACATGCTGAATAATTGATGGGCGTAATGCTCCAGTGATTTGACCAGAACGCTGTAACGGAGCAGCGGTTTATCGAGAGCTGAGCAGATGAAAATAGCCAGAGGTTCTTAAAGTCAAAGGTTGCTGTGAATGCAAGATCAAATGCAAGTTTCAACGTGTTAGTTGCTAAGCAATGTTTTGATAGGTTTTAGTTATATACACTTTAAAGAACTTTACCTTAAAATAACCAACACCATATATAAAACGAAGGTACACCCTGTTATGGTTATAATGGAGGGAAAAAAAAAAAAAAAAAAAAAAATCAACATATTCTGACTGGTATTGGCTGAAATCTTTCTGAACCAATTTAAGATACCAGGATATGAAACTAACACTTATTAAGTGCCAAATGCAAGTAAAAGAATGTGGTTACAGATAAAAAAAAAAAGACCATTTGTCAGTGGGTGCCCACAATGGGGACTGTGTTTTTGTGACAGGTGCAATATGCAAGGGAAAAAAGCTAAAAATTGTCACTGTCACAGGCTGAAGAAATGTATTTTTCAATTTTTTAAAAATTTTATAAAATAATGTATGAAATGAAAATGTCACAATGTTTTTATTAGAAATTATTTTATAATATGTGTATATATAATATACAAAAATATATTCTTAAATATTATTTTAAAATTAAAAATAGATCATTTGCCAGTGAACAAAGGGGACTGTATGTTTTTGTGATATATGCAAGGAAAAATGGCTAAAATTGTCATTGTCAGCTACTGATTTTTTTTTTATTGAAAAATATTATAAAATTATGTATGAAATGAAATAATATATATATATATTTTATAATTGATATACTAACATTTTTATATATAAAATACAAAAATATATTCATATGTACTATTTCAAAATTAAAAATAGACCATTTGTCAGTGGGTGCCCACAATGAGGACTGTGTTTTTGTGACAAGTGCAATATGCAAGGAAAAATGGCTAAAAATTGTCACTGTCATAGGCTGAAAGAATTTTTTTTATTGAAAAATATTACAAAATTATATATGAAATAAAATAATATATATTTTTTATAATTTATATTCTAACATTTTTATATATAAAATGCAAAAAATATATTCATATGTATTATTTCAAAATTAAAAATAGACCATTTGTCAGTGGGTGCCCACAGTGAGGACTGTGTTTTTGTGACAGGTGCAATATGCAAGGGAAAATAGCTAAAAATTGTCACTGTCACAGGCTGAAGAAATGTATTTTTCAATATTTTAAAAATATTATAAAATAATGTAGAAAATGAAATGACGTTCAGATATTTTCATTATAATTTATTTTATAATATTTTATAATACTTTATAATACAAATACAAAAGTATATTCATATATATTATTTTAAAATTAAAATTAGACCATTTGTCACTGGGTGGGAAAAAAGGGGACTGTATGTTTTTGTGACAGGTGCAATATGCAAGGAAAATGGCTAAAATTGTCATTGTCATAGGCTTAAAAAATATATATATTTTATTCAAAAATATTATAAAATTATGTATGAAATAAAATAATGTCACACTATTTTTATTATAAATTATTTTATAATATTTGTATATATAAAGTACAAAAATATATTCATATTTATTATTTTAAAATTAAAAAGTGACCATTTGTCAGTGGGTGCTCACAATGGGGACTCTGTTTTTGTGACAGGTGCAATATACAAGGGAAAATAGCTAAAATTGTAATTGTCACAGGCTGAAAAATGTATTTTTTATTTTAAAATACTATAAAACTATGTATAAAAAGAAATTATGTCACAATATTTTTATTATAATTTATTTTATAATATTTCTATATATAAAATACAAAAACGTATTCATATATATTATTTTAAAATTACAATTAGACCATTTGCCAATGGGTGGGCACATAAGGGATTGTATGCAATATGCAAGTGAAAATGGCTAAAAATTGTCATTGTTACAGTTTGAAGAAATGTATTAAAATACAAAAATATATGCATATATATTGTTTTAAAATTAAAAGCAAATTAAAATTTTTAAAATGTTTTTGTGACATTTGTCATAGGCTGAAAAATCTTTATATTTAATATTAAATATTATAAAATTATATATTATAATGTTATTATATATATAAAATTTAATGATGGTTTATTGTATTATTTTATTATAATTTTTTATTACATTATTGTATATTTATAGTAAGTTCTTCCTTAGTGGTTTAGTTAGGACAGTTGTTCTGTCTGTCAGATAAAGAACTAGAAATGTTAGAAACCTCACATGCTGTTTTGTTTCAAATCAAAAGCGACAAGAGACTGAAAGGGAATAAGTGACTGAACTAAAAGAAAGTGTGAGTGACAGAGGGAAGCAGAGAAAGCATGTCGAAGCTCACTAGGCACTTGAATGATAAAAGACAGCATTCAGGAATGTGTGTGCAGTAAGGGGTCACTGCGAGTGCACGTGTATACGACTCCCTCAAGGCCTATAAGGCACTCTGTCTCTAAGAGGGACAGTAACAGAGAGTATAAATCACAGCTGCTGGGAGTCTCCAGCCTACGGTGGCCTGTAAACATTGATCAAACACATGGCAGTAAATTAGAGACACTATATATGACTGGTGTCCAAATAACATACAGAGGTTTCAGTGTCAGTCTTCAATGTCTGTGTAACCTCATGCATCCACTTAGTCAGTTTTTGCAGGCATGAAAGTGTCATTTGCTGACCCTGATATCTTACAATCACATGCATGCAATTCCGCAGCAGGGAAAAAGAATAATGGTGTCAAAAGAAGTGGTTCAATTAAATATATATATATATATATATATATTCAAATTGTTGTTTTTATGTAGGTATATTTTTTAAATGTCATGAGTGTGTGTGAGCTTTATTAATGATAATAAAGCTTTATTGGATTTAAAGCCACCTATAATGAGGTTCAGACAGGAACCATAACATCACATCTAATGACCTGGTTCAAATAAGCTTTTGAGATATTAAGTGATTACAATGTGTGTTATTTTATGAAATAAATAAATAAATAAATATATATACAGCTAAATGTATATGTAGATGTATCTATATTTTATTAATGTAATTAATATTTAATATACCATATTTATTTATTTATTTATTTATTTATTTATTTATTCCTGTCATGCAAAGCAGAGCTTAGCCATTACTCCAGTCTTAAGGGGGTCATCGGATGCGAAGTTCACTTTTCCATGTTGTTTGAACATTAATGTGTGTTGGCAGTGTATGTACAAATCTACCCTATAATGATAAAAATCCATGCAGTGGTTTTTAATTAATCTGTGAAAATAATATCCCCTTTTTCAAATCGAGCCATTCTCAGATGCCTGTTGTGTGGCGTCACACCGACAAAGGCCGCTCCCACGATAGTTGATTGACATGAGCATTTTACCTCAGACCCGCCTTACATCAGCTGTAACAGTCCGACCTCCACTGTTTTGATGCCGGAGCAGAGATGTAAGTTAGACAAGAATATCTCCGATTGAGTGATTGAGGTGTTGTTTTGCTGGATGTAATAATGAACATAGTGGTCGCCATTTACTCCCGACATCTGAGCCGCTGAAGATGCAGTGGATAACGTTTGTTTGTGAAGGGAATGCACCTCCCGATCTACATAAATGCGATTATGTTCGTGCAAATCATTCATGATCCAGGTTCACCTACAGCACAAGTGAGTATAAGGTTTTTTTTTTTTATAAATCTTTGCGATTGCCTTTCCTAATAATGTACTGGTTAGCAAGTTTAATGGCTAAACCCGGCTAAATG